>CAUYRH010072003.1:0-58741 GCA_963574655.1 Perodicticus potto
AACAACCTAAATGCCCACCAATCCAGGAATGGATTAACAAACTATGGTATATGTACACTATGGAATACTATTCAGCCATTTAAAAAAATGGAGACTTTACAGCCTTTGTATTAACCTGGATGGAAGTGGAACACATTATTCTTAATAAAGTATCTCAAGAATGGAGAAGCATGAATCCCATGTACTCAAGTTTGATATGAGGACAATTAATGACAATTATTGACACGGCGGGGGTGAGGGAAGGGGAGAGCAGAGAAAGAAAGAATGAGGGAGGGGTGGGGAAAGGAAGAGCAGAGAGAGGGAAGGAGCGAGGGGGTGGGGTCTTCGGGCCTTGGTGTGTGTCACACCTTTTGGGGGCAAAACACGATTGTAAGAGGGACTTTACCCAACAAATGCAACCAATGTAACATGGTTTCTTGTACCCTCAATGAATCCCCAACAATAAAAAAAAAAAAAAATGTATATGTAGGGCAGCACCTGTGGCTTAAAGGAGTAGGGCACCAGCCCCAGCCAAAAACTGCAAAAAAAAAAAAAAGTATATGTATAAAATTTTCACGTTAAATGCCAAGTTGTCCCCCCTTTTTTCCTTCTTATTATTTTTAATTTTACCAGTGCCATGTGTTCCCTGTAACTAAGTTCCACTCTTAAAAGACTGTGCCAACTTACTTCTCCATGAAAAACAACAAGAGTACTTATTATCTCACGTGTTCTCCTATTATGACTTTTTATAATCTTTGCAAAATTGAGTAGTTAAAAAAATGTCATTAATGTTTCGATTTTATTTCTCTGTGTGTTGGAGAAGTTCAACTGTTTGTATTCATGTTTTGGTTTTGGTCATTTACATTTCTTTTCTCTCTCTCTCTCTTGTTTTTTTTTTTTTTTTTTTTTTTTGCTTTAACTCATCTCTGGCACAGTTTGATCTTGTTGGACTTGGTCCTAAAGTTCAGACAGCAGCTACTTTAGCCCTGTGGGTCAAGAAAAGAAAACTAGCCCCCTGGACTGTAAGCCCCTGGGGGCAGGGACTTGGAGTGCTTTCCTCATCACTGTCACTCTCTATAATGCCTCCTGGCGAAATGCACCCAGGAGACGTTGGTGGGATGGCTGATGGAAGGAATCAATGGATGATGGGTAGGGGCTAAATGAATGGTTTCCTGGAGGAGCCCTGAAGTGACTGCCAAGGCACATGTCCCCAGGTTGGCCCAGTCTTCCCCTCATTCCATTTAAAGGAAGAACTGATGGAACTGTCCCTACCAGAAACTCCTACTCAACCTGAGCATTTTGTTGTTATGTCACCAAGCACGCAGGCTGCTCAGATTCACAGACAAAGGCTTAGAGGAGTAAAGCCTGAGTGAGCAGTTCGTGTTCATCAAATAGGGACATTACCTTTGATTTTTATCAATAAATTATAAGTCTATATGTGCATCTACCTACCAGGCATAAAAACAAGGCTCTGAAGGAAGCAAGTGTATTAGGAACATAGAGGAAGAAACAGTACATGACTTTGTTCCTATCCTCAAGGACAGAAGTCATTTCAGACCTTTCAAATGTTACAGGAGCCAGGCAGGCAAGTAACTGCAGCAATGCAGGTGAGGCAGCACCACCTTCAACTGAAAAGGACAGTCACCCCACAGCTCTAGCCAACCTCTCCACCTTATCAAGAGCATGGCTCGAGAGTTGCCAGAATCTGGAATGTTATATGAAGTCTCGTGATTGGGCGTTCGTTCCATTTTTAAAATATTGTATAGGTCAAACCAAAGGTTCGATCTGGCCCTTGGCAGGTAGTTTATGACCTGGAAGCTGGCAACTTATGGAAAATAAAGCAACCAACTTGCAAATGAGGAAGGCAAGTGGCAAAGTGCAGGGGATGCCAGGGAACGTATAGGGTTGTGGGGTGAGGCAGCTGCAGATAGAGGTAAGACATGAACCCCAATGTTCAGAAAGATTGAACGGACCGTGAAAATAGTGAATGAATCCTTCAATCTTGAAAAACCAATGACCAATGAAGACCTGGTGTATGAAGTCCAGGCAGACCACATCCAGCCAGTGGCTATGTCTGTCTGTGGTGAATGCCAGGACCAGCTGAATTCAGCAAGACACGAGAGAGAGTTTCGAGGCAAATAGCAAGCTTAGTCTCAGCAGAATACAGAGTCTGCTCCAACCCCCACAGCATGGCAAATGTGACTCTTACCCATTGTTCCCCCAGAAGTTACTCACTATCCTGCCAGTTAGGGCATCCGCCAATAGGTGCAGTGTCAACCCCTCAACGATTCACAGGCTTACATGGCAGAATTTGTGCTGGCAGCCTCCCATGCTGCCATGTTCCAAGCGGCTGCCCTTCCTCTTTCTCTTTCAACAGAGACTCATGTGCGATGTTCTATTTTTCTGTTTGAAAATGCTCCAGCTGAACACTTGTGTGGTTACCATGGCAACTATCAGGTAGCATCGTCTTGAGCCTGAAGCTGAGACTGCCAGCAAGGAAGCCAATACGGTAGTATATTGTTTCTTCCTGGACTAATCTTTTAAACTGCAGCCTGTAGTGTTCCCATCATACATTCGATCAGAAGCTTGAGTGGTTTATTGAATTTAATGTGCCATGGCTCTCCTTCGACTGAGCAATCCATTCAGTCGCAGGTGTCTATTTCAAATTTTTTCCTTTGCAATGAAAAGTGCAGAGCCTACTGTGGGGTATGTTTGTGATACCTAAGGCTCTAAGAAAGAGAATGAGTTTATACATACAAACAGACCTTGTCTTTTAAAATCTCACACTAGTTGAAGAATCGTTCATCTTATTTTGACTGGATCCAGGTGGGCTCTTTGGCAAACATCTGATTTCTGGATAGTGTATATAACATCAGGAGAGCGCCAGGGCATTTCTGTGACTGGTGAACACTACGAGGAGGCAAGAACCAGCTGGTTCAGCCATGCGGTGGTTATCAAGTCCAATCCCCTTCACCTGTGCCCTAACGGGGTCTATGACCCAGCCTGCCTGAGCAGGGTAAGTAAGGTAAGCAGAAGGGGAACACAGAGGGACACCGTCAGTGGCACTGTTCTTTGTGGTTAAAAAGCAAGAGGCTCAATTGTTTCAGAAAGTTGCAGAGTAGATTAGAGATTAAAAGAGAATGGGAGATTTTACTAAGAGTTGTACACTCATGCTTGGACCTTTAAAGGTTTGAGAGGAATCCATTGGACTCTCTTTGTGAGCTCCAACTGTGAAACCATTCAGGACAGGACTGGACCATGCAGGTAATGCCTTGGTAGGCAATATGTTTTTAAATAGAAAAAAGTTACAACAATTTATGGATATGTCAAACTATTAATTAATTATTAAACGTTTAGGATTAGGCTTCGTTACCTGGAGCACTCCCACTGTTTTGATTTTTACAGATCTGACCTTAAGGACACACAGTCTCATCATTGGTCTAAGCATGCAGCTTTTGGATAATATTTTTATCATTATTTAATTATTTACATAATTTAATAATCAGTATTATTTATTAACGAACACCCATGAGCCCATCATCCTCTAATCACATTTCTAGGTGTCGCGGAAGGTACGAAGGAAAAGGAAATAGGTCGTTCCTTTAAAGAACCTTATAATTTTGGGGGTAGGCTGATAATAGCTTCTAGAACTGGGCCATTTATAAATAAAAGGAATTTATTCCTTGTAGTTTTAGCAACTAAGTCCAAAATTCAGAGGTCATGTCTGGTCAGGGCCTTGTTGCCATGGAGACTTTCTGCCGAGTCCTCATGTGGCGCAGGGCATCACACCAATGATGCTGAGGGGGCTGAGTTTGCTAGCCCAGGTCTCTTTTCCTCTTCTTATAAAGCCACCAGTCCCACTCCCATGATAACCCCTTAAGCCATTAATAGATGAGTGAATTAATCCTTGGGGATTAATGGGCTCTGCCTTCATGACTCAATCACCTCTTAAAGGCCCCACCACTTAATGCCACATTGGAGATTAAGTTTTTAGGGGCATTTTGGAGGAGACAAATGTTCAAACCATAGCAATAGAATATGGGACTCAGCACCCGTGGCACCTGAAGTGGTTACGGCACTGGCCCCATACACCAAAGGTGGAGTGTTCGAACCCGGCCCCGGCCAGCTAAGCAACAGGTAGGCATTGTGGCAGGCGCCTGTAGTCCCAGCTACTCGGGAGGCTGAGGCAAGAGAATAGCTTAAGCCCAAGAGTTTGAGGTTGCTGTGAGCTGTGATGCCACAGCACTCTACTGAGGGCAACATAGTGAGAGTCTGTCTAAAAAAAATAGAATATGGGCAGCTACAATGGCAGCAGTTCTCCTAACTAGCACTTACTGAACTTATCCTTTATGCTAAGCATTTTACATGCATTATGTCTTTTTCTTATAATTCTCCAAACAGATACTATAATTATCTCCACTTTATAAATAAGGTAACTGAGTCTTAATGCGTTGGAAAACTTTCCCAAAGTCCTGTCTCTAATTAGTGCTGTTCAAGGAATCAGATACTAAGTACTGAGAAGATTGTGGTTCATCCTCTGCCTCGTCTCCTATATAATTAAACACACAGACACACATACAAATAACTCTGAAGTACTGATCATTCCTGTATGCTGATATTAAAATCTTCTTTCTAGATATTCTAATAGAAAAATTCTGGGTAATTTACAGAAGTTTCAACTTTCTAGATCCTTCACTTTGCTGGTACTCTGAGCTTCTGCTGCCTCATAGGAAAATTGCTAGGTCTGCCTGACACAGAGTGTGTAAAATACCTTCAGAAAACAGCTTTGGATGTGTAGCTGTTCATAGAGCCACAGATGAGGAAAACAGAATCTCATTCCAGCTAGACTGTAGAGAACATAGAAAATTCAGTCTAAGGGATCTGGACTCGATCCTATAACTGGAAGTTGGTGGAGGCCAAGAAGAAAAGATAATTAGACTAGTGACTCGGAGGCCACTGGTGACCATTAGTGTTTGGGGTACAGATAATGGCAGATCACAGGGACTTAGGGAAGAAGTGGGCAGTGTCGAAATGGAGATGATGGAATAAGCCCGTCATGGGAGGTACCTGGCAGCGGAAGAAGGGAGACACACAGAGTGAAGGTGGGTGGGCAGCAGCCGGTCAGGTGCGCCCCTCCCCAGGAGAGGGCTGGTGGATGGGCGCATAAACGAAGAAGGGAAAGGAAGCCAGTAATTGTAACAGCCTTGGGGTGAAAGCAGAGACTCTTCCTACATTCAAAAGCGAACAGTTTCAACTCAGTTCAGTAATTCTCAAAGAAGTTCTAGGGAGGCTCTGGAGTGTGTGAGGCTTCTTTGGGGAATCTAGGTCTAATTTCAGAAAAATTAATACTTGGACAATACCTATTCTTTAGTTTTTGCATGAGTGAATACATTCATTCAATTAACATTTTACTAATATTTAAAGTACCAGGAATAGGAAGTATGTGTTTCCTTTTCAACCTGGCCCAACTCCGGCTCCTGGAACACCCCTCAAAACGCCTGTGCTTAATACACGTGAGCTGGAGGAATGAATGGTGGTGTCTAATTGCGTGACTCTGCCACCTAGGAGTTCTATAACCTTGGGCAAGTCACCTAGGTCTGTTTCCCTATCTGTAGAGTGCAGATAATAATATCCAGTTCCCAGGATCCTTGCGAGCATTAACACAGATGACAAATGTAAAGCACAGAGCACAGAAGCTGACAGTAATGCGTAAAGGTACTATCAAGTTGTCAAAGCCACGGTTTGAGAAATCTCGACGCAGCTGGTTAGGATAGAAACTAGGAGTTAGGAACACCTGACTTCCAATCCATTTCAGCTGCTTACCATCTACATGACCTTGAGCAATTTATCTAGACTCCCTAAGACTCATCTTTTATTATTCTACTTTTAAATGATAAAAATGAAATGATTTCAATTGAAATCTCCAATAGAGATCTGGGGCCTGGCATAGTGGTTCATGCCTGTAAGCCTAGCACTTTGGGAGGCTGAGACAGGTGGGTTCCTTGAGTTTAGGAGTTCTTTGAGAACACCCTGAAAAAGAGTGAGCCCTGGTCTCTACTAAAAATAGAAAAAACAAGCCAGGCATTGTGGTGGGCAACTGTAGTCTCAGCTACTCGGGAGGTTGAAGTTAGAGGGTTGCTTGAGCCCAAGAGTTTGAGGTTGCTGTGAGCTGTGATGATGCCACAGCACTCTTCCCAGAGCAACAGATTGCGACTCTGTCTAAAAAAATAAAACCAAACAAAACAAACGAGATGTGTTCTCTTACTCTCTCTCTTTTTTTTTTTTTTGTGACAGAATCTCACTTTGTTGCCCCCAGTAGAATGCCACCGTGGCATCATAGCTCACAGCAACCTCAGACTCTTGGGCTCAAGCGATTCTCTTGCCTCAGCCTCCCCAGTAGCTGGGACTACAGGCACATGCAGTAACGCCCAGCTATTTTTAGAGGCGGGGTCTCGCTGTAGCTCAGGCTGGTCTCGAACTCATGAGCTCAGGTGATCCATGCACGTTGGCCTCCCAAAATGCTGTTCTCTTACTTTTTAAAATGAACATTGCTGCATCTTAGAAGGGTGCAGGTGAAACTTCCTAAATGTAGAATATAAATGTCTGCACACAATAATGAAGAAAATGCCATGAAAGCTGTGTCAATCAGTTCAATGAAAATATTTCAAATTGTATATAAAACCAGCACATTGTACCCCATGATTGCATTAAATCCCCATGATTTAATAAAAAAAAGAAAAATAAATAAAATGAACATTGCTCGGATTTCCTCTGTACTTTCCCTAGTTCGAAAAATAAATAGCTATGCACTGATACATTTAATTTTACTCCTTTTCTAGATAAAATAATATTCCCTATTTCTCTATCCTGAATGGGTAAAAATTTACAAATTTGCATGTAAACATAATAGCATGAAACTCCATAATTTTCCTTTCTCTAGTGTCTCTCTGCTTAGTTTTGATTCTTCAAGGTATATAAAAGTAAAAAATTTCACACTTTCTGTACCCCAGATGATGTGAGACAAATGGGAAGGATAGCAAAAAAGATTTGAGAAGAATTTAGAATGTAGATTCTCACAGTTCACACCGCCTCTGAGTGCCAGTCCGTAATATCACTTCTAGATGATTATTGAAGACACGAACATGGAAAGATAACAATTAGATATGACACTTCAGGGTTTAAAATCCCCCTGAGAATCCCCTTGATTAAAAAAGGTCCATGTGGAAACTTTCAAAACCTAAAATTAGTTTGAATATATTAGGAACTCTGCTCACACATACTAATAACAGACAAATTAACTTGATGCTGGCCCACAGAGACAGTCGAAGAAAATGCTCTCAGCAACCAATCGAGAATGTATGTCTATTTCAACCTCCACTCCACACACATTTAGAGTGCAAAATGATTGCGTATTCAAGAGACACAGAAATGATTAAAACCAGGTCCAGGGCATCCAGGGCTCAAGGTCCAACGGGAAAGGTAGATACTCAATACAAGTGTCATAACAGAGAGACAGTAGGTTACAAGACTGCACCATTTATGGAGAATGAAACTCTCAAAAAACTTTTAAACAAGATTGACACATTTACCAAACATTTAGTAACTTGGCTCTTAATTCACTAGCTACAAATTGAGAAAGTCCATGGAGCCCAATTTTTAGCTAAATATTAAGCTCTTCTAATTTCATGTTTTCCCTTTTTAAGATTTCTGTCTGTGCTGTGTCTGATTGGAAATGGAGGCCATAATGCCATAATGCATTGAGAAATCTATTGGAAAATAGATTTGAAAAATAAATCTACTAAAAAAATTAAAATAGTCAGTGGATTTAAAACAATAAATACAATGGTTTCTTTGACCTACACTGTACCAAAATATTAATTTGAGTAATTAATTGTTGCTGTTCATTTCTCACTATCTTGATGGGTAGGTATGCTAGTTATAAAATATAATAAGTGACTTCAAAGCGAGAAAAAGGCTGCAAGAAAATAAATCTATCAAGAGTTACATAGCCACACGTTGTGGCAGGTTCCTATAGTCCCAGCTACTCGGGAAGAGAATTGCCTCAGCCCAAGAGCTGGAGGTTGCTATGAGCTGTGACACCACGCACTCTACCGAGGGTGACAAAGTGAGACTCTGTCTCCAAAACAAACAAAATAAAAGAATAGACAAAAAAAGAATTACAAGAAGATTGATGTTATTGCCAAGGAGGAAAGAATCAGATAAATGGACATTTCATAAACATTAGCATACTTTAAAAAAATCAAGGTTTAGATGTATCTTGAAAGTCTTTGAACTGAGAGGCTCTGGAGCTGGGTTCTAATCCTACCTCCAACTTTTACCTAGGACTGGACAAGCCACCATCTTTGGTGTGAGATTCCTAAGGCTATAAAATAAGGGGTTTATATATTAATCAGAACTCTTTGGGATGTAAGTGAAAGAAATTCAGTACAAACTGGATTAATCTTTAAAAGGGGGTTTTACTGAGTTTTGTAACTGAAAAGTGTATACCACATTCAGGCATAGCTGGATCTAGGCACTTTGAGTGATGTCACCAGGACACTGTTGCTTCCCATCTGTCAGTTCTGCTTTTTATTTTGCTGGCTGCACCCTCAGGCATGCTCATTCTCCCTCTGTGATGACAAGATTGCTTCTCGCATCTCCAAGTTTTTACACCCTAAAAACTTCAAGCACAGCCAAGAGAGAGTATGTCCTTCCATATAATTCCAAAAAAGTCCCAGAACTGAGTTTCACTGGATTCAGTCACATCCCCAAACACTCACCGTGAAATGGCAACAGCGATGTTTCCTTCGGCCAGACTTAGGCAAACCCTCTCTCTCCTCTGGAGCCAGAGGTGGAGTCAAAACAAAAGCTGAGAGTGAGGAAAGATTAATTTCCAAAGAAAAACAAGAGTCAGCTACAGAATTGAGGGGAATGGATTTTGGAAGCCCAAAACAACAGATGTTCACTATAGGGTGAAACACAATCACCAGGATTCTTTCCAACCCCTACATGCCTAAATTTATCTTCTAAAACCTTTCCTTTATTAGATAAGGAAATTTTTACCAAGAAAGATCCAGTGATCTGCTCAAGTTTTATAGTTAGTTAATGACAGAAACAGAAACCCAGTCTCTTAATTTGCAATCCCATATTTTGCATCTTTCCAAGGGTTCTAACTCAAGGGATCACAATGGACTCAACAGAAAATGGTTCGCAAACTATAAATCCTACCACTTTAGGCACTACTCATACTAAAGATCATTTTCTAAATTTCTTCTGACGATGCCATAAGGAACTTCCAGTCATGGCCGCCTTGCTTAATTTGGTTGGTTGACTCTACTTTGGACATGCTACCCATGGCATCTATTTCCAGTCTAGTGGAAGATGCTTTGAGTTCTCATTTTTAATATCTAGGAAGAATACACTCAAAGTTACCATAGCAACTGTCTAGAGGTGACTCCTTATGTATAGAGAGAAGGATGCCAACAACAATGCTGTTTCTCATTGATTGGTTGGATGTAACCACATCAGATTATAAAAAAAAAAAAAAAATCAGCACATCATACCCCACATATGCATAAATATATTCATGATCTATGTGTATTTGACTCAATTAAAAAAAATGCTGTTTCTTTTTCTTCATCTAGAGTAGCCCTGAAGGTGGGGCTGAATGATTCCTTTTTTAAGCTTTTCAGATGATAACATGCAGCCAGTCTCAGGAGGTCCTGGCATATCCCTGGATAATTTAAAGATTGGTTCAACTAAAGAGTTCAGATAGTTCATCCAGTTCTATATCCCATGTTTTACTTCAGAACTTCCCATCCTGCATACCTGGTAACTTATTTAAAAATGTACTTTTCATTTTCTTTTTCTTTCTCTCTTTTTTGTCTTCTCAAAAGAGCTTGTCCACTCTGGCACGTCATGTGATTGCTGGCTTTCCAAGGTGCAAACTCATGAATATTCTTAATTAGAACTGTGGTTTCTCGATCTCTTTCAAATTGGGCTATGTTGGAACTTAATTGCAGCGAGGGACTAGGAACATCTGGCAGGGCTAGCAGCCATGATTTGTGCTTCTGAGTATGCCACATGAATTACCAGCAGAGTAGTGCGTCACCGTGGTTGCCAATACGCTGTGAAGATACGGAGAAAGAAGGAAGCAAAGCAAATAACGACCTCTCAATTAAGTTTTCCAAAGGGCTCAGATGATTAACTGGCTACAGGCAAAGTTTACTCTTCAATTGAAAATATACACAACAACATAAAACAGGCACACCTGCCATCCCAATAATTTTGCCATGGTGAAAAGAAACATCCCATTTTTTTACATTAGCAGGCTGTCCAATGTTTGGCAGCTCTTCCCCAAATGATTTTATTTTCCTTCCTTCATTAGTGTGAAGCTCAGAATAAGTTCTATTCAATTTCATATTAGCAATTTGATTTATGTCAAAACATTGTACTGGTTATGACCTATGCGGTGGTAATCTTTGAGAGAACACAGCTTGATATTTAAAATGCAGTTTTGAAAACTGAATGAGGACTATTTAGTAGAGAGATTCTGCCTTATTTTTGAGACTTTAATGGAATAAATTTAGATTTAAATTTTCTTAATTGAAAATCACGTGGAATATTTCGGTAAACAGTAATGGAGAAGTTATTCAGTAAATATTTATGGAGCACACACTATTTGCAAACTCTTTTGGTACGCACTAGGAGGGATATAAAGATAAATGTTCTTGGGATATTTACAATCTGTAGAAGAGATGAGAGAGCCATTAATAACTAGAATGCTAGGTGATATGTGATAACGTGTGATAGGAGGTCAAAGAAGGTAGATTTTGAACTTGGCTGAGTGAGGAAAATGGACCAGGAGGAACAAAATTTCATAAGGAGCAAAGGGAAAAGAAAGGGATTGCAGGTGAGGCACATCAAGTGTCTACAATGTGAGAAGCAAGTAACAGGTATTTTTTACAAATATTAACATATTTAATTCTTTTTTTTTCCTTTCTTTTGTTTTTTTTTTTTTTAGAGTCTCACTCTGTTTCCCAGGGTAGAGTGCTATGGCCTCACCCTAGCTTACAGCAACCTCAAACTTCTGGGTTCAAGTGATCCTCCTGCCTCAGCCTCCTGAGTAGCTGGAACTACAGGCACGCACCACAAGGCCCAGCTAACTTTTCTGTTTTTAGTAGAGATGGGGGTCTTAGTCTGGCAGGCTCATCTCGAACTCCTGAATGTAAGGGATCCTCCTGCGTTGATCCAGAGTGCTAGGATTCTAGGCATGAGCCACCATGCCCAGCCACATTTAATTCTTGAAACAACCTTATGAAATTATTCCCAGTTTACAGATGAATAGATTGAAATTTGAAGATGTTAAAATTTTCCCAAGATCACTCAGGCAGTCATTGGTGGTACTGGAATTTAATATTCAGGGGAAAGTGACTGGTGGAGTTTGGCTCATTTGTAAAAAGGTCTAGGAAAGGTAGCTGAGATGGAGTCAATCAAGGCAAAATGACACAGGTCTGGAATGCCAGGCTGATAAATTCAAAGTCAACTCCATAGGTAATGCGAATCATCCATGGCCTAACCTGAAACGGCCCAGGAAACCATGCCCTCAGAGCTACGACCAGAACATAATGCCAAAATCTGTGACTGCAAAAAGCCCTCCCCACATTTTCCATGTTTTCTCACGTTTGTCTCTTCTCGTTTCCAAACATCTCTGTGCTCATGAGCCATGCGTGTCTATGCAGCTATGACACACAACTCCATTCCAAGTTCCCACCAAAATCTAGTAGCTTCAGATACGTTATGAGTTTGGAATCTTTTCTAAAGACAAATGGAAGTCATGGGGAAAGATTCCATCATAGAGTGAGATACCTTCTGCCGTCACCTGGACCTATTTCTCCAATCCCTAATTTTGGTTTTTCTCCTCCCTTCCCTCTGACACAGGCAAGAGGTTGTTTTTAACTTGTCTTTGTAGTTCTACCCATGTCCTTAGATGAGTCTTTGGCACTTCATCTTCTCTCCCAATGCCTTGAGGTGTTTCTTCTACACGACTGCAGAAGGACTTCCGGTAGGGTAGATGACTAGCCCAGCAAGAGCATGGAGGCCATTGCACTCCTGCCGCTGGAGCCAATAAAGACATTACTCAGATGGTGGCAGCAAGGATGGAAGGATAATGGGTGGGCATGAGATATTAGAGAGGATAAACTATCTTTCATACGACAGGAATGAGAACTTTTCTATTTTGCCAATTCCTTCATACCACAAAAACTACCAATGATTTTAATAAGGTTTATGATATTTTTATTTTTTTATTCCTGGTCAAAAAGCTTTAGCTCTAAGTTTGGGACAGAAGGCGGTGTTCTCTCCAGTTATAAAATAGAATATCAGCAGGTGGCCTCAGAAAAGAATTCTCCTAACACGCACTATACTTTTATCAGGGAAATTTTTTCATGCCGCTCAATTTTTTTTTTTTTTTTGTAAGTCATGATTTAGTTTCCAGGTACTTAAACCTTTCTTTCCATTTAGTTTGCTTTGAAAACCAGCAGATTAGCTGTAACACAAGATTGTCTATGATCAGCTGAACAGCAGAGATCACAGACACAGCAAGAGAGCAGAGAAGGCGAGTCATTTGTCTTTTCAGCAGGCACACACAAATGATCCTTTCCTGCCATATGTTCCAGAGAATTCTTTTATTTCCCTTCAGGTATTTGACCCCCTATTGAATAGAGACATTGATCAAAGTTGAGGCTGTAAAGTGACTGATAGAATAGCTTTAATTTTCAGTAAATCATACCTTAAGAATTAGAAGTAAAATTCTTGATATTTAATTCCCATTCCTGAGTGTCTGGCTTTTGAGAGCATGAGGATGTTGCTGAACTATCCCTTTCTCCTGGTTTCTTTTAAAAAATCTACACGGCCAAGAGATTCTACAGTGGGGAAGAAAAACATTTTTCTGACTTGCACTGACCTTAGAGATGGAACCTTTTAAGTAAAGGATGGTAATGTGAAATAAAGCTCCTCGTGTCTATTTCCAAAGAATTATGACTTGGAAGGTTCATGTGAGGTGAAGGATAACAAGAAGAAATAGACATCAAGTTGAGATGCCGTGCCAAACATCTGGAAGAGAGAATGAGAGCATTATGGGAAAACAGATGGAGGGAAGCTTGGCCAGATAAAATTAAAGGCAACGCCGCTCAGCATCTGATTAGTTTAGGCTACAGCATTCTATTTAAAAGGAAAGTATCCATAAAACCTATACTTTAAATAGTCTCTTGACAGGAGGACACTTTAAAAAAATTAGAGCTCTTGTCAAGCCTTAAGGTATTTACTCTGAAGGTTTTAATTTACTAATTACTGAATGCATTGTTGCCTTTTCCTTTTTATTAGAAACAAGACTCTAATTGATAGCCAAAAGGCTTATAGATAAAGACCGGTACTAAAAATTATTTCTATGTTATTTTAATTAATCTACTAAAATTCCATTTGAAAAATTAGGGTCTAAATCAAGCATTTGTGGTGTGAGTTAAGTATTTGTATTTGTCCAGAGAGACACTGGTAAGGCCTCTTTGGGAACTGGCTTTGCCTCTACAAGAAAGAGCTTACATTGATGTATGAACATCATATCCATTAGCTAGATTGAACCCAAGGCTTAGGGCTCACAAGCTTTGCAAAAGTACAATAAAATTTTTAAGATCTTATCTTCAAAAAGTTTATTGGGCCAAAGAAAATTAAACTCTAAAATGGAAGTTAATCATAATATCAAGACTATATAAGAATATCAAAAGCAAAATTACAAAGATGTTTAGACATTTTTACAATAAAGTACTCTATCATATTAATGTGATAGATGTGATATAAGCCCTCTGAAACCAAGGTGTCTGAGTCCTACTGAATCCTATAATAACCCCACTAGTGTTTGAAGAAGCATCCTTCCCAGAGAGCACAGGCATTTTTCTGCTATATGTTCCTTTTGTAGCCCACATCTTTCCAAGTTCCCTAGCTTGTGTGAGTCACCCTTTCCTTTACTGCCCAAATAAAATGGTAGAGCCCACAGTGCATGGACGGGGAGATGTGAAGCAGGCTCCTCACAATTCAGCTGGGCCTAAAGAGGCATGGGGTCTCTGGGTGCCCTGTTTACTGCTTGCCCGGACTTTCCTTGCTTCTGAATCTCAATTCTTGGTCCTTGCTTACTTTCCCACCTCCTGTAGCCGCTGTCCTCTTTCCATGCTATGTGTGGCCACCTTTGTCCCAATTGCTTCCAAAATTCACCACCAACTAAAGCCATTGGGACAGACTTCTAAAGGTAACGAAGACGGAGCCACACCTCATGGGATACTAAACAACTGAGAAATCAACACAGAGAATACTGTATTTAGAGTTCCTCCCTCTCCACTTAGCCTCAGGGAAATTTCTTACCAGCACTGTCCTTGCCGTGGGCCCCAGCTTGGCCGCGCTGCAGGGGCACCCTGTTCCTAGTAAGACTCCCACTTTCCAACTCTTCTCCCAGCTCCCTGACCCCTCTCCCCACCAGAGAAATAGTGGCCATTCCCATTGCAGGCCACCTGACTCACCTTACCTGGCACTTCCTTTTGTGTTCCTAATGATGCCCATTATTGAACTCTCTGAGCAAAGACATTTTCCACCCTTAATTAAATTCTGCCTCATCCTTAAAATGTGCATGCTGCTAAGCAATTTTTCTTTTTCTTTTTGTTTCCCAAATAATAATATTTCCCTTATCACGCTTCTAAAGAAAACCAGGTGGGTCAAAATAACAAATGGCCTATGTTTCAGCAAGACCTCTGATTTTTTCCCCGGAATTTTTTTGTGTGTGTGTGTGAGTGTGGTATGTGTCTATTTCTTAATGGATTGGTCCTTCATTACCTGCCTGAGGAAGCAGAGTACATAGAGCCAGAGGACTCAGCTTTTGCCTCCACAGATGAGCATAGTTCAACTCAAAATGCAGGTCAAGTCCACAGAAGGGAATTCAAGAATGGATTATGCAGTAGAGGCAATCTTCACTAGAAGAAATAAATAAAAAGGATCAAACATGGGATTGAGAAGCCAACAAGGGCCCCAGGGAAAATGTAACATCTGAGTTGGGTCTTGAGAGAGGAGGAGGATCGTGTCCCAGAAATGCTAAGGAACCATTTTCTTCTCTTGACCTCTCTAGTGAAAACATGGCTAAAAAGTCCATTTTGTCTCAGTGTAGTTTAAAGGACAAAACCTCAATGTTGCTTTACACCACAACGAATGAAGATAGTGTTTACTTATTTTCACACAATTTCCTAAGCTCTCCATGGACTCAAGGTGTTCAAGGCCCATTGATACTGACTTGGGCTGAGTGCACAGTTGTTCCCCATTTAACAAACGATATGACAAGCCCTGTGTTGGGATAGAGGGATAGATGTGAGGGAATGATCACAATGTCTTAGTCCATTTTCTATTGGTTGTGACCTAAAACTGGATAATTTATAAATAAAGGAGTTTTTTTCTTATAGTTATGGAGGATGAGAAGCCACAAGGTCGAGTGGCCACATCTGGTGAAGGTCTTCCTGCTGGTGGGTACTCTGTGAATCATCCTAAGCTGGTGGCATAGGGCACAGCATAGTGAGGGCACTGAGTGTCCCAGCTCAGGCCTCTCTTCTTATAAAGCCACCAGTCCCACTCCCATTATAACCCATCAACCTTACTAATCCATTAACCTGCTAGTCCATGAATGAGTTAATCCCCCACTACTGTTCCCCTCTTAAAGACCCCACTTTACATTGGGGATTAAATTGCAACATAAATTTGGGAGGGACAAATATTTAAATTATGGCACACAGTAAGACGTGGCCCCCATGATGGCTGAATAAGGGATGACGCAGACCCAGAGGGAGAGCAATGAAGTAAAAGGCGTAATAGAGAGGGGCAGGAAGAGCTGTTGACACAGTGGGTGGCCAGCTCCCACCAGGTGTCATGGGCATTCTCAGAGAATGAGTTGGAGATCACAGAGTGGGAGAGAAAAAAAGGAGGTAGAATGTGCACAGGTGGTGGGGAAGACGAGTTGGGCGGAGTTTAAGCTGTATGGAACAATGGTGCAGACAGGGTGGACTAGCCAGGCATCCTTGAGAATGCTCACATCTGAAACAGATCCCAAAGGATCCTGTGGATGCCAGAGTGTACAGGGTCGGATCAAGATCAAGGGGGCAAAAGATGTGGTGAGACAGGCTGTGTACATAGGACTCTGCTCATACCCAAACCCATGTCTGCAGAGCAGGACTAGTTCAAGACGATTTACATATTAGGATTCTATACTACATTTCATCTGGGAAAAAAAAAGAAAGCAGATGACAATGCAAAGCAGGAAATGACAACTGCAGATGTGTGATTTAGAAAGATAACTCCAGCATCCGTTAGAAAGCAGATTGGAAGACACAGAGACCAGAAAGATGTTTACTGCAATGGTTCAGGCAAGAGACGATGAAAACGAATGAAGCCGGGACATAAATTAGAAATGAAATGCGGCCATTGCAAGAGTTTCAAATGTACTTTAGGGCAATTTATAAGGTAGACAAGTCTTCCAAAAATCTAAGACCATTTTGGGTGCACATAAAACTACTGGTTTATTTCCCTGAAACCTCATGGCCATGACCAAAACAGGAGAGGTGATAGAGTTGGACTCAAAAACGGCCTTCCTGTTGGAAGGTCCATTTAGGGTCATCTTCATGGCCATGATTTCTTTACTGGTGGAATCCAGCTGATAGCTGGTGATGGCGGGGTGGAAAGTTGGATGGGAACAACAAAACGGTGTCAAACAGAGCTTGGAATTCCAAAAGGGTTTAGTCAATTCTCTGCTTCAGATGCAAGCAAGGTTCTCCACACAGAGCCGGAGGACAACGTGGCTCTGCCACGGGGCCTCCCAAGTCTGGCTAAAGCGTCCCTGAGTTCAGTGGGGAGGCCTTCCTCCTCCCCACTCCTCTTGTGCTAAGGGGCTGCCCACAGCCTCCCCCACACATGTGCGTCCTGTGCTGGGGTCCTGCTAATGCCTACTTCCCTCCCCTCCCTCGAGATCCCTCCTCCCCTGGACATCGCTAGTCATCCTCCCTCCACACAGGCCTGAGCCCGAGGGTGGAGATGAAAAAGGAGGCGGGAGAGACCTCATTACAGCCAAACCTAAGATTAGAAAATAAGTGCAAGTGTAATTAAACACTAAGTGAAATACAAAGATTCAATTCCTGCTAGCCAGCCTTCTGTAGCTTATAATGCCAAAAGCGTGTTTGCTTCCCGGACTTCTGGTGTGTTGCTAGGTAGAGACAGAAAAACGCGGAGAGGGAAATACGTCTGCATATACATGCACATATGTCTCCACGTTTCTTCAGCTCGGGGAGGATCCTATTTTCCCAAAGAGAACACAGCTAGTAAACCTTTCTCATCACATTTGCAAATGTTGTTTCTAACTTAAAGAAAATATTTGCATAATTAAGTGCTAAAATATTAGGGTTTTTTTCCTTAAATTCACTTGCCCATTAGTTAGTAAAATTTAAAGTAGAACAAAAGAGACCCAGACCCAGTGATCCACTCTAGGAGATTTACGGGCAGCAGGGAGCATGTTTTGCCCATCGCCAGTGACTCTTCACGGGAGGGAAGAATGAGTCTGGCTGGTAAAAAAGAAAAAGAAACTCAGAGGTAATATAATAGGTAGGTAATGAGGAGGGTGGGGATAGGGCCATTTTGTTAATCTCTCAGCATGGAAGCCTAGCATCTCCCTTTCTTTTTCAATAAATGCTACTCCATCTTGAAGCCCTCTGAGATTCTCTGTAAATTTCCCCCCCTTTTGCACTAATCCGTGACGATTTACTACTCTCTGAACTACCATTATGGTGAAGTGGTTAAGATCAGAAGGCCTTGGGATCAGTTAGACATGAGTTTGAATTCTCTTTCTGATATAAATTTATTGAGTGAATTCTGGCAAGTTATTTAACTTCTCTGACGTTCAGGTCATAAAACCTAATATTTATAGGCCATTGACTCCACGTCAGGTACCGTTTTAAGCACTATACTTATATTTTCTCATTTAACATCAACTTTATAAGGCAATTCCCAGGGTTCTCCTTATTTTATAAACAAGAAAATGGAAACAAAGAGAAGCATATGCATACTCTAAGGGCCACGTGGCCAGTAGTGGATTCTAACTCACTCTCTGAAAGCAGGATTCTCATTTTGCAGTAGGGAAATTCCAGGCCACCCCTGAGACCAGGACCTTGTAGTCTGAGTCCCAAGGCTGGCACTAACCACTGCACTCTACTGCCTTCCACACCTGTATTCTGAGATTATGGGTTGTATTGATAGAAAGAAGTCAAAAGGCACAAGTACATAAAGCCCTCAGCATGGTGCCTGGCACCACTGCCAACCCACCATAAGTAGAAACGATTATCACTGAGTGTCTATTTAGATTTGATTATTACCCACTCACCACTTAGATGTCCACTTGTATTATTAACTCTGTACGTTCTGCCTTCTTACCATAGTGAGTATCCCTGAGAGAAGGGGCAAGGTCATTTATCCAATTCCCCATAGCGCCAATACTGGAAACCATGTGGCAATGTATATGGATTGCAGATCATTCTAGACTGAGGCAGTGTCTGTTGCTGTGTTTTTCCCCAGTTTAATCCAAAGAAATCAGCATTATGGCAGGGTTTGTGTTTACACACATTCCTGTCTTGTGTCTTCATAATATGCACTGGCTTGAAAATTCATGAGTCACGGACCTTGCCATAAACCAGAAGTATCAAGAGAGAGAAAGAAAGAGAACAAGAAGAAAGGAGAGAGGAAGGGAGAGGGAGGAGAAAAAAGGAAGGAAGGAAAGAAGGAAGGAGGGAGGGAAGGAAGGAAGGAAGGAGAAATTTTGTTTTACAAGCATCCTTAAGATGAGCTATGACAATCCTCTGTTTAATGACATTCCTCTATTAGTCCCAAACCCTGACTTCTGAGTGTGATCACCGGCTGTGTCAGCCACCACATGGGGAATTTTCTATCCCTTTTAAAAATCAGGCAAAATCAAGTATGTGGCAGGTCATGAAATTCCCATTCTGCTCTAACAGTCAGCGTTGCCACCTTAGGAATCGCAAACGTAAGTCCTCTGCAAAGTTGTCAAGGAGGTTTCTATTTTTGGCCCTCAGTCTGTTTCAGCAGTGATGAGAAAAAGCAGCCCAGAAGAACACGAAGAATAGTTGAGGGCATCTGTAATATCTGTGAAAGGGACACGGGAGGCACTTGCATATTTCAGATGGAAGGGAAATTGGAAACAAAAGAAAATCTGGAGGCAGATGATTTAACGTTCGTTTATGCATTCATTCAACAAATATTTGCTGAGTGCCTACTTGATGCAAAACCCAGCACAGGGTGATCTTAGGGAGGGTATAAATATTAAAGAGGTTCAGCTCCTGCCCTTAGCTCACAGTCAAGTGGGAGAGATAAGACATGCACATATTTATTATTTAATGGTGTCGTGTAAACCTTTAAGGTGGGAATCTGTGGGGTAACAGGCTGTATTAGTCATGCTACTGAGGGTGAAAACACATCAACCTGGCTCACAGCATCATCAGCCAGCACAGGGCATTAGCGTCCCCACCTCATTGCAAACCAGTAGCACCGGATCTTATGCCGGGGACCCAGACTCAGGAAACACGGTCGCCGGGGCCTCTAGCCTTCTAAGGTAGCAATGGCCACATGAATTACTCTGACAGAGGTTTCAACATTCTAAAATAGGCAACTCCAGAACTTTAGGGAGGCAGAGTCAAATGGTGGTTGACACAAAGGCTTTGAAAGAACAGCCATTGGGTTTGCTTCTCAACCCTGCCTGTTGGTTCCTTGACAAATCCAGTTCTCTGAACCTCTGTCGCCTCCTCTGTAAAATGTCATTTGAGAGATTCTCCGAAATAATCTAAAATGCCTAGCATAGAGTGCTCAAAAGACAGACATTAAAGCTGTCCCAGTCTTTGGTGTTTAAAGAGTTCTGGATTGCCATGTGAGGGTTGGCCCAGCAGCCTTGTCATTGTTCCTTTTGTCATATGCTAGGTTAACATTCCACCATTCTTTTTCTCTTTTTTATTGTTACGATAAAATATATGTAACATAAATGTTGCCATTTTAACCGTTTTTAAAGTACACAATTCAGCATCATGAAAGAGTTCACTTTGCTGGACAACCATCACCACCTTCCATGTCCACAACTTTTTCATTTGCCCAAAATGAAACTCTGCACCTTTTAAGCAATTTCCTGTTTCTCCTTCTCCCAGATCCTGGAAACCACCATTCTGCTTTCCGTCTTTATGAATTTAACTACTCTCAGTACTCATGGAAGCAGATTTATGCAATATTTATCTTTCTGTGCCGGGCTTATTTCACTTTGTCCATGTTATAACATGTGTCAGAACTTGATTACCTTTTAAGGCTGAATAATATTTTATTTTATCAGATACATATCATATATTGTATCATGTATATCATATTCTATCATATATATATCATATTTTGTTTATTCATTTATCCAGCAATGGACATTTGGGTTATTTCTACCTTTCAGTAATTGTGAATAATGCTGTACAAACATGTATATACAAATACCTGTTTAGCTTTTCCTCATTTTTTTTTTTTTTGAGACACAATCACACTCTGTCACCCTGGGCAGAGTGCTGTGGTATTATCATAGCTCACAGCAATTCCAAATTCCTCTTGCCGCAGCCTCCCGAGTAACTGAGACTGCAGGAGCTCGCCAACACACCTGGCTAATATTTCTATTTTTAGTAGAGACGGGGTCTTGCTCTTGCTCAGGCTGGTCTCAAACTCGTGAGCCCAAGCAATCCACCCACCTTGGCCTCCCACAGTGCTTGGGATTACAGGTATAAGCCACTGTGCCCAGCCCTTTCTTTCCCTTATTTTTAAAACAAACAATGTTTTAAAAATATCAATACTATACTTTTTAAACAGCTTCTTATCCTTCTAATTGACAATATAAGGACTGATGAAGCAATTCCTCTATAAACTATCTGTGATCATGGTGGAAATATCAGGGAAGTTATTTTACTTTCGTCCTATAGCGTCCTTCAATAAATCTCTATAATCATAAAGTAAGCACCCTTCTAAGCAGTGTAAGCTTTACCAATACAGGTTGCCTATGTTTAAAAATAAATTATTAAATGTGAAAACATTGGAAAATATAGTGTTGTTGAACTTTTTAAAAAAGCATTCCATTTTTCCTATAAGAAAATATGGTATATAGAAGTAACCATTGAGATCAGAGATTGGTTCATTATGGCACAAGAGCCAAAATCCAGCCTATCACCTGGTTTTTATAACTCACAAACTAAGACTAAGTTTCACACTTTTTTAATGGTTGGAAAAAAACATACGTAGAACAATAAGAAATGATGCATGAAATGTTTACTAAATTCAAATTTCAGCACCCATACATAAAGTTTTATTGAAACACAGCCACGCTTATTCAATCTTACATTGTCAATGGCTGCTTTAAGCTACAGTAAAAGAGTTCAGTAGTTATGACAGAGACCATATGGCCCCCTAAATATTTGTGGTCTGGCTCTTTATAGAAAACAATTTGCCAACCACTGATGTAAATCATTGATCTAAACTCACTTCCTAATTTATAGTTGAGAAGATCAAGGCCCAGGAAAGTGTCATGTTAGATCAGAGATTACAAATCTAAAAGTGACTAAAAACAGTTTGGCTGTCTTGACTCCCCACCTTGAGTCCCTAACCCTTGTCTCAGTGATACAGCACAGTGGCTTACCTTGTGGCTGTAGATCACAGATTGAAGCCACCACGTCCTCATGTTAATAATGAAGAAAGTGTGACACAGTCCTAATTTTCTTCTGCTGAAAGCCGGGAATAAAGAGATGCTTGCTGACTTGAGAAGGTCTTTGCCAGGGTTGCATTGGGTCATATCTCTATGTGCTGACCTCTGTCTATAATTCCTTAAGCAGGATTTCATAAGATGAAATACTTCCCAGTTGCTTTCATATAAAGCCTAAATGAGTTAATATGCCAGAAGGCTCATGTTGACCTAGTTTCAACTGATCTCCTCAGCTTTATTTCCCATCCTTACGTTCCTGCCCATGTTCTTCACACTCACAGGAGTTTCACAAACTCTCAGGACCCCCTGAAAATGTCCTGCACCTCTGAGCCTTTCTACATGCTCTGCCTCCACCAGGAAAACATTTAATTGAGGAAATGTCTTCTTTCCTCTTTGTGTAGCTTCCCCAATTCCTGCCACAGGCAGAAGTATAATTCCTCACTCTGTGTACTTTGAACAGATTATCAACCGTCTCAGTCATGAACTTGTATTAGAGTTTTCTGTTTAGATTTCTATCTTGCCTGCCAGATGTTGGAAAGAAGGAAGGGTGGAAGAAAAGAAGGACATGCAACTAAATAACAACATGTCTTTAGCCGCTAGTAGCCTTGTTATATATCATGATACATAAATTCTGCACAAGTTTCACTGAATTATAACACCGAGGTCAGTGAGAACAGAAGAGAAATGCAAAATTGTGAGCGAAGTGAGGGAAATGAGATTTCATTCATCTATTTTTCTTTCCAATTTTTCACTCAATTCAACAGCTAAAGAAACATTTACTGAACATTTATGATCATAAACAAAGAATAATAAAGGAAAGGCAAATTTGGGCCTGCACCGAAAAAAGAGATCATCCACTAAAATCGTGTTTTTCAAACGTAGAATTGTGACTCATTAATGAGTATGCAATCCATTTGGTAGATGATAGCCAGAATTATTTACAAATAAAATAGAAGAGAAACTATTGGAATCCAAGGTACATAGTGTATTGTTTCATAAAGTATTTTCAATGCTGTCTGGGTATGTGGGAAATATATGTACTGGATTATAATCTAAACTGGATTTCTCACTGCACATTACGCTCAAAATCATTTGAAAAATACTGTATTACAACATCTGAATTTAGCTTGAAAATAGAGAAGAAATTATTGTTCATAAAGGTTGGATCAAAGGGGGTGGTCCACAGATATCTCCCCAGCTCTTAATTCACAGAAACACGAATAATTGCTATTTGTATGGTTTTGAAAACAAGGCCACAAATTCTTGGACTTTGTTTTCATTGAGAGATAGACTCTAAGTCCTCTTTTCTTTAATCTTGGTGGGCTCTGTGACTGTTTTGACCAATGGTGTATCATGGAAATGACACAATGAGATTTTCAAGACTCGATTATAAAAGGTCACAGAATCTCTACCCTATCTGAAAATAGGGCCACCATGGAAGTTCAGCTATTGGCACTCCCACCTGAGCCACGCCTGCCAGCCTTCCCCAACAAGGCACTGAGAGAAGCTATCTTGGGTCCTCAAAACCAGTCATTCTGCAGCCAAATACAACTGAGTGAATCCCTTAATGCCACATGGATCATAACAATCACCCTGCCAAACACTCCAAATTCCTTTCCTGGGAAATATAATAAAAACTGGTTTTGTTTTAAGCCACCAAGTAGTAGTGGTTTATTATAAAGCAATAGATACCTAGAACAGCAACAAAAAAGAGTATTTTTAAGCTTAAGGGCACAATCCATGAATGAGACATAAAGTCAACTGAGCAATTAATGACCAGAATTTGTTTTAAATAATGAAATAGAAAAGAATAGAGAATATAAAAATACACGATACACCGTAAAAGGATTGTTTCAAAGTGCATTTTCAATTACAGGATATACGTACGCATGTGTACATTGGGTTCTGATGTAGTTTCCATCATGAATGGTAGTCAAAAAGCATTAGAGGAATATTGTATTAAAATATCCGGTTTCATCATAAAAATATATAAGAAATTATTTATAAAGATTACCAGACAATGTGGCATCAAAGAGAAAGGTCCAGAGACATCTCCCACACTTAGTTCACAGAGATGTGAATCAATGCCATTTGCTCATCTCAACCCACGGAAGCTTGTACGATCTCCATGTGTTCTTAGAGCAGGTTCGCCATAATTAGAGATGATAACTTTAATTCGTGAGTCATCGTGCTTCACCCTAGTAAGTACAAAACATTATGTTTTGAAAATAAAATGTTTCCTGGTGTTTATTCTGACCAGGCACACTAAAACCTAGAGTAATAAACTCAAAGTCTTGTTCCGACTGATTCCTATCCAATAAATAAAGTCTTGACCAAACTGAGTTCTGCCTCTGAATTTTCTTCACTCTTGCTGGACTGATAAGACCTCAATGTCAACACGTCTTCACTCAACTAATAAAAAGCTTTGTAAAGACTCTGTCACAGGCAAGAGAGACAACATGGAGTCTATTTTTTGGTGTGAATTGTAGATTTGTGTCTTGATGTTTTATAATAAATTAGGTTCCTATAACCCAATTTCCTGAAGGAGAACGTAAGTAGCACATTCCCCAGGCTGTCCGGATCGTTTCCACCATCAACAGTGTCATCCTGCTCATTTTCTTTCTCTTCTCTAGCGTGTGCTGATGGGCACAGACAATAGAATTTCCTCTGGGCTAAACTTGGAAATAACTGTCCATAATTTAGCACACCTGACATTCCAAAGGTAATTGTAAGAGTGAAAAAACTGACTTCCTGTCGGAAAATCTGGGTCCGGGCCTTTACTCCTACCACCGACTGCTATTTGAATGAAGTCAGTCTCTGTTTGGGTTATTTCCTTATCAGTAAAACAGAAATAGCAATTCATACCTCATGGCATTTTTTACGCATAAACCTCTGTTCCTGCTACCGTCTGTTACTGCCGTTCCTGGGCTGTCTCCCGTACCAGTAAAACAGTTTGGGGCTTTTTAAAAGAATTAAATTATATGATTCTTTCAAAGTTTGGCATACCCATGAGGAGCATGACACTTTCTCATGTGGGGGGATTCATCCCAAACACATCCCCCCAAGTGCTCCCTGGGGACCAGCAGAGCTGCGAATGGACGAGGCATCATCCCTGACTCTGAGACAGCAAAGAAATCAATAGAGCAATAAAGCGTGTGAGTGCTGTGGAGGAATAAACGAGTTGTCCTGAGAGAGAGAAAGCACCTCGCAGGAGGCGACGGGTCAGGTTTAGTCCCCACAGGCTGAGGAGGTGGGAGCCTCTCGGTGAAGTCCACGCCGGTGATTAGGAAACAATGAAAGCCAGACTCCAGTGAGACCCGGAAGACACTCTGCTCCCAGGACAGGAGACGTGTTTGATCCCCTCACCTAGAAGAAGGGTTTGCACAAAACACCTGGCCTTGCCAGGGGAACGTGTTTGAAATCCCACAAGTTCAGGGAGCATGCCAATCATGCACCACATTATTTAAGATTCACGTGTAAAGAGGATCTTATGCATTTTCTGTAATAAAAATGGCGAAAGACCAAATCCATCTGCCTGAGGCAACCCCAAGTCATTCCTCTGTTTGAAACAACAGCACGACTGAGACTCTGTGGATTCATTCATTCGTTCAAAAAACATTACTTGTGAGCCACACCGTAGGTGTGCCCTTGGCACTGCGCTATGTTGGTGTGCCTTCTGGGGCCTCATCGAACCTAGCCCAGAGCACACGAGTAAACAGGGGAACACATCACAACACAAAGGAGGAAGCGAGCTCAGAGTGTGATGGCACAGGGCATTTGCTCGAGCTCCAGGGAGCAGAGGTTGGAGAGAGGCCTCCCAGAGCAGACATGGGTGGTAACAGGAGAAGGCAGGAGACAGCACACGCTGGCAGGGCACTGCTGGTGTGCCATACAGACGGAGCATTTTAGGAAACAAAGGGCAAGAAAAACAGGTTGGTGGAGAAGATCGAAGAAATGGGCCTTTTATATCCTTGTAAGGATTTGCAATTACTTCCTAAAGGTTATGAATTGCTAATAAATGGTTTTAGGCGGAGAAGTCATGCATCTCTTTTGCAAACATGAGAAAATGTTATCATACTTTAGATTTAATTTTTAGAATTGTTACAGAAAAAATACATAAATCATAAGTGTGTGGCTCAATGAATTAGAAAGTCTATTTTGGGAGGCTTTTACTATTCTATCGTAATTTACAGTCATAGGGCTGCTAGCTCATATTTTGGTACTACAGGTGTTCACTTCTTTCTGGGAAGGCAAATCTAAACTAAAGTTCCAACTGAAAATGAAGATGTTCTTCTAGCCTAAAGGATGTTAAATTATTTCAAGTTGTACATCTGAGGGATGTAGGGGAATTCCGGTAAGCAATTAGGAATTCTGTTCCTTGGTGGGGTATGGTTGTCAGGCTTCATTCTGTCAAAGGGCTCAGGTTACCCTATGTCCTGGGCACACAAGGTATCGTGAGGAAGGTATTTCTTTTTTTTTATGACTTTTTTTATTGTTTCAGGTTAATTTGAGAGTACAAAGAATTAGGTTACAATGACTGCATTTGTTAGGTAGAGTCCCTCTTATAACTGTGCACTGCCCCCAAGAGGTGTGACATACACCCTAACATTGTGCTCATTAAGTGGGATCACACCCATCCCCCTCCCTCCCCTCCTCTCCCCACTCCCTCCTTCCCCTCCCCCCACCTTGAATTGATTTGAGTTTTTCTCTTATGTGGGCAGGTATTAGATCATCTACTGGCTTCATATTAGTATTGAGTACATTGGATTCTTGCTTCTCCTTTCCTGTGATACTTTTCTAAGAACATGTTTCCCTGATGGAGGAAGGTATTTCAGCATATCTGGGAGACCATCCAGTGAGAGAAGCCAGGAGAAGCCATTACGCCAGGCCTTGCTCAAGTAGCCCAAAATGGATTACCTCGGGGCCCATGTGTCCCTCTGAAAACCAGGCCCTTTTTGCTCCCATTCATTCTACCTCCCAGTGACAGAAGTTTATTGCCTACTGGAGACCCCCACATCTCTTTGCCTTGGCTTCTGCCTCTTGCCTAGGTGTTTTTCTTCTGTTTATAGGATTACCCATAAGTTCTGTTCATTTCTGACTCTGCTACTAAGGTTGACTAAGATTGCTGCAAAAGACAGAGACTGGAATGATTTTTTTCACTCACATCACCCTTGCTGGGCAGAGCCCTGTGCTGGGCCACTTCACAGACTGCTGGCCAGCCTACACTCTGGCCACCCTGACCCAGTCAACTGGGCTACAGCAATAGGAGGACAGGAGAGGCCAAATGTGGGCTGTGAACTTGAGAATTTCCTTCCATCTTGTGAATCAAGGCAGACACTCCATCCATCATCTTACTGTACTAGCAACTACCCTCTTTAAAGTAATTCTGCTCTAGAATCTAAAAGAATGCAGCAGGAAGTTGGTGCAGAGCAGATGATTGCTTCAAAGGAAGAGGGAGAGTAAATCTTAGTACTGCATCTTTGCCTGTTTACAAGGCTCTCTGCACACAGCATTCCGCACGACCCTTTCCAACCATGTGAATGGGACCGTGTTTCTCCCTGCACAACCTCCCAAAGCTTCCCCGCTGCACTGAAGGGACAATCTGCCCTGCACCCCAGGCTCTCCCTGGATGGCAGCCCTGAATTCTTTGTCACTCGCCCACCAAGCTTCAGCCACGCCAGCCTCCCTTCTGTTCCTCAGCTCAGGCACTTGCTGTTCCTGCTGCCTAGACCCCTCGCTCTTCAGTCTCCTTTTCTTCCTTAAGGTCTCATCCTCGAATGTCCCCTCCCTACAGAGAGCTTCCCTGGCCTATTGAGTCAGAAACTCTGGAGGGAGGCCCAGCACAAGCTGAACTTTGAGACCCACCAGCCAAGAGAGCATATGGAAAGAATTACAGTGGGAGCCAGGGAGATTCTGAGTTCCAAGGGACTTCTGCACCGCTACCAATTTATTAAAATAAAAACATACTGTGTACACACATATGCATTGTTCATGTGATAAATGCTATCAAGAAAGTAGTATAAAGCCTAGTGAGCAGAGCATACCATGAGCTCCAAGGTTCACGAAATGCATTCATTTATCCATTAAACAGGGCAGTGGCAATGGCCAAGTGTAACAGAGATGGCGTGTCGGGGGGTGGTCTATGTCCCTAAATCTGCCAGTTGAACCAGAGGTGCTACAGGGGCAGCAAGAAGGGAGGTCCCGGCAAAGGCCTTGAAACAGAAAAGAGGTTGGTGTGTTTGAGAAACAGAAAAGAAACCAGTGAGCTGAGAGGTGAGAAGGGAAAGATGAGCCCACAGCACAGAGAACAGACACAGTCAGGCCTGGTCCTGAGCAGTTTGTTTTTAATCCCTTGCAACAGGTAGTCCCAAAGTATTTCAACAGCTGGGTCACATGAAGGGACACGTTTTTAAAAGAATCACCCTGGATATTTGTAAGGAATGGATCACAAGGGCGGGGTATAACTGAGAATATTGATAGCACACTCATGAGGCTTGCAGTATGCTCAGCACTGCTTCAATGCTTTGCGAGCATTAACTCACCAAATCCTGTAACGCCTCATGATACAGATACATCTCTCACCCCGCTGTATGAGTGAGACAACTGAGGCACAGAGAGGTCAATCCCTTTTCTAAGGTCACACAGCTGGCAAGTGGCAGAGCCAGGACTCAGTCCCAAGCAGCATGAATTCAGAGGCTAGACACGTAACTACTGTACTAAAATAGGCAGATTTTTTCTGCCTCCCCAAATGACAGAAGGAGAGCTTTGTCCTTAAAATAGCATGTTCTGCTAAAGTGCTCTGAATATTAAGAAGGGTCCTATGTGAATTTAACAATGCCATTATAGGGCATAAATGTAACTCTTTAAACAAAGTATAATAAACTGGCTCTTCATCTTCTGCATATTGTGGTTTAAAGCAAGACTAATATTTTCAGCTAGAAAAACAATTAGCACATTCATTAAGTAGAGTCCTGCTTCCACTTTACTCATTAACTTTAATCATCTATGAAATGCTTGAACTAAGCTGCCCTGTCAGCACTGGAGTCATTAGAGCCTGTCAGCCAGCGACGATGCTTTGATTTTTAGGGTATGTTTTAATTTTATGGACTAACAAAACTTACTCACTGTTTTCCTTTAATGGAACATATGATGAAGATATTGAATATTATTTAAGCTAAAACATTATTGTTCTTCACAATAGCAGCATAAACTGGATTTTAATTAATAATTGTGCTCATTTTCTTTCTCTTTCTCAAAAACAGCTCCCATTTTGCCTTTAATCCACAATACGCATTCAGAAGTGGAACATACTGATGTTTCTAGTGTGGTATACTTCTTACGTCTAAGTAAACACAGAGAAATTCATGTGTGATGCTGGATAACCAAGACAGAATCTTAGTCCTTCGAGCATCACAGGCACTTTTGTGAATCTGAGCATAGTATGGAACTTCACCCAAGAAAAATGTATGTATGTGTGTGTGTGTATACTAATACGTACATGTACATACACACATATGAACATACATGCACACACAATTTGAAGAGATTCACAAAACTCCACAAGTGTATCTTCTGATCACAAGAAACCCTAGGTTAAGAATTCATGTTTCAGAATCAGCGCCCGTAGCACAGTGGTTATGGCGCTGGCCACATGTACCGAGGGTGGTGGGTTCAAACCCAGCTGGGCCAGCTAAACAACAATGACAACTGTGAGCCAAAAATATCCAGGCATTGTGGTGGGTGCCTGTAGTCCCAGCTACATTGGAGGCTGAGGCAAGAGAATCACTTAAACCCAAGAGTTTGAGGTTGCTGTGAGCTGTGACGCCACAGCACTCTACCAAGGGTGACATGGTGAGACTCTGTCTCAAAACAAAAAGAATTCATGTTTTAGTTTAATTTTACTATTTGCTTAACTCTAGTTAAAAGCCCTTCTTTAAGGAAGAATTCTAGCTAATAAGTAAAAAAGGTAAGGGAAAACTCACCACTGGGAAAATTTTGCTATGAACTTGATATTGGGTTTTTAGGATATGATTGTCACTTTCTTTGGTCCATAATAGCACTGTGTTATAAAGGCAGATGTTCTTATTCTTAAGAGATGCATATTAAAGTTGTTAAGAATGAAGGGTCATCAGGATGCAACTTACATTGTAAAGCTTCGACAAAATAGACAGATGATTAATAAATAACACGATAGATAAATGAGACAGATGAAGTGCATATGGGAAAATATTAGTAATTACAGAAAGTAGGTGGTTTCTATTTTACTGTTCCTGTGGATTTTCTCACTATTTGAAAATTTCTATAATAAAAATCTGGAGAGAAAGCACACTGGTTTTTTTCAATGTAATTTGAAAGTCAAGGGGAGAACAGTAAGGTTAACATGGACATTCTATAATAGAAGATTGTTATTAGAAAATTCCAATGGAAAATAAGTCTCAGAGTTGTTCTCAGCGTCTCAGAGCTCTTCTAGAAGTAAGATTAGGGAAGAGGTCATTAACAAAAAGAAATGCCCCAAGTTAGGTTGACAAATTATCTCCAGCCACCTTAATTCAAGTAAACTGAAACTTCTTTGCTGATTTAGTTTATCCAGTCTTTTCTGTGTGTAGCTAAAACTATTAACCTTGAACACTAGATTATAAATTTCTTGCAGAATTCATTAAACATATCGATCTGCTTTATGGTTTACCAGAATTTGAGGATACCACTCTTCAAGGCAGATGGAACTGATGTAGAACAAGGCCCTCCCACTGCAAACACAGAATCGTTGGATAAAAAGAATTTTAATCCATTGCGAGGATATATTTTTTTAAAAACTGAATAAATGGAGAGATGTACTACATTCCTGGGTGGGAAAACTAAATATTGTAAAGATATAAATTCTCTCTAAATCTATATATAGACTCAATGCAATTCTAGTCAAAATCTTAACCAGATTTTTCATGAATCTTGATAAACTGATTCTAAAATTTGTATTGAAGACCAAGGTTGCCAAGAATAGAAACAAAAGTTTCTCTATAAAACGGAGAAAAAGATTGAGTGACTTCTTCTAGCAGATACTAAGCTCTGGTTATAAAAATAGCATGATATTGCTGTGGAATAAATAAATAAACTAATAAAGCAAAACAGAGAGTCTAGTAATGGACCCATACATATACAGAAAATTAATATATGATAGAAGGGACTTTGTATATTAGCGAGAGAAAAAATGGATTTTTGAATAATTAATGTTTGAAAAATTGGCTAGATATATTGAAAATATGGAAAATATGGAACTAGATCCCATATAATATAATCAAAAATCTATTTCACTCAGGTTAAAGTTTCAAATAGTATTTTCTTTATTAGGTTAAAGAAGAATTTTTTCAATATGACTTTTCTTTTTAAAGCCATAAAGGAAAATAATGATATTTTAAACTACATTAAAGTTTAAAACTTCATTATAATGGCATTAAAGGTCATTATTTAACAGGTGAAAACAACCCACTAATTGGTAATGATATCTGCAATTCATGTAATAAACAGAGGATTAGTATGCAGAACATTTAGAAGCTCCTGAAAGTAAAAAAAAAGACAAACGACTTAATAGACAAAAGATATAAACAAGCATTTCACTGAAGACACAAAAAACCAATAAACATCTGAAATGTTGCCTCATTCTTAGAAATCAAGAAAATGCAAATTGAAACCACAAAAAGATCCCATTGGCACTTCCCAGATTGACAGAAATTGTAAAGTCACAGAGTCCCCCATATTGGCAAAGATACAGAGCACCAGAAACAATTACAGGCAGCTCATGGAAACATACATTGGATAGTCCCCATTTTGCAACAAAATAAAAAATGCACATACCTGTGGCCCATCAATTAAATTTCAAGCACATATCTTAAAGAAAAGCTTTCCCATGTGCACCAGAAGATGCATATCAGATTCATACTGTAATATATAAAGCCATGTTGGTCATGATAACAGAAAACAGGAGACAATCTAAATAATCAACCATGCACGGAATAAAGTGTGTTATATTCACCTAGTGGGATGCTATTCAGCAGTGAAAATGGATGGACCACATGAATTACAGTGTCGAGCTCCAACATGGATGGATCTTGTAAACATAATACGCAAAAGCAAAATGCACTGAGAGTCCATTGTTGTAAAATTTAAAAACATACACAACTCAAAAATATATTTTTAGAGATGCACACATATCAAGTCAAATTATAAAGTAAACCAAAATAATGATAAACTCGAAATTCAGTGCAGTGGGTGCTTCTATGGTGACACAGATTTTTAATTGAATTTTTTGAGCCATGTTGTGAGGCATCATGTTTATTTCATTGTTATTCTGTATCACTGTACATCAGAGTTCTCAACCACAGATAAGGATTTGCTATGGGTGGCTGTCTTGTACAATTACATCCCTGGCCTCAGTGACCATCATACTACAGTCCCAGTTGTGACTTCCAAAATGTCTCAGGCATTGCCTAATGTCCCATGAGGGACAAAAATCTCCCCACTGAGAACCATTACAGTACATACATACCTTTCATCTACGTTCTTTGGTCACTTGTGAAATTTACACATTTTTTAAATTACTGAAAAAATTTTAAAACCTCTCTTGGCCAAACTTACATAACTAGTTTATTAACTAAATTAGATCTAATAAAGCAAGCAGCAATATTTTCTTCTTTCTCTACTGTTTCTTCACACTCACTGTATGAACTTGATCTTTTCCTAGACGATACCTCACATAGGTTCTATGGCTTTTTTGATCTATAAAATAGCATTTTAATATGGTTAAAGCTAATAAATGGAGAAGATACATCCTGCTTTTGGATAGGTGACTCGCTATAATAAAGATGTCATTTTTTTCCAACTTAAAGCACAAAATTAATAAAAGTCTAATGACAGTCTCAGCAACATTTTAGTTAACCTTGATAATAATTCCAAAATCCATTTGGGGAAAAAAGTCAAAAAGATAAAAAAAAACAAGGGGGATACAGACTTACCTTTTTAGAAACCAAGACTGCACATAAAGCCAAAATAATTAAGATAGTGTGGTAATGGCATGGCACAGAAAATGAATGAATGGAAGAAAATATTGCAGAGTCAGAACCTGGAGTATGCATCACGATAAGCTACAGTAACACATTAGTCCTGACACCTCAGAGGCTTAGTTAGCACTTAGAGTCAACTTCTTGCTCATCCAAAACCCGCTGTTAGCATAGACAATCACAAGACAATACAACAATCCAAGCAGCTACGTCCTGTGTGTGCACTGTCATCTCAAGACACGTTCTCCAGGCTTTCCAGAACAGAAGATGAGCGAAGCTGAAGGAGTGAACGAGATGTTTCACAGTCTTATCCCAGAATTGACACACATCATTTTTGCCCAGAGGCCATAGTATTGCCGAAGAGCTGAGAATTATCTATGGGATATCCAGGAAGACAGAATAACTAGATATTGACAAACCCTAGCAATGTCTATCTCCTAGAAGAACTTGGTATATGAATAAAAACAGAATATTCAAAAACTCATAATGAGTAAATTATTTTTCCCATAGAAAAACATATTAAATTAAATCCCTACCTCACTCTATGCTCAAACAGTCCAAGTGGATTAAAGATTTAAATTGAAAACAATCTCTAACATTTTTTGTAAAAATGAGAGGGTAGAAAATATTAAAAGATTTCTTTAACAAGAAGAAAAGTACCAATTAGAAGGGAAAGGCTTGAAAAATTCAACTAAGAACAAAAGAGAGCACAATGTTTGAAAATAAAGCATAGACTTGAAGAAGATGTTTGCATCATATAACAGTAACAGTGAATTGTATTTGGAAACTTAAATAGCTCCTTCTAATGAATAAGAAAAAGAAAATTTCAGAAACACAAGAAAATAGAATTATATGAAAAGGCAACTTCACTTCCGGGTACAAAGATGTTTATTGGAACATTGCTGGTAGAAGAGAAAAATTAGAAACAATTAAAATGTTCAGGAAGAGAGAGATGGATAGAAACAGTGTGTCATATTTCAAACAAAGGAATTCTAAGCCATAGTTAAAATTAAGATGCAGAGACAATTATATTAATATGGATAGAAATTTAAAAAACATGTCGAATAAGAAAACAAGTTGTAGAATTACGTTTAGTAAGATGCCATTTGTGTATATTAATACTTCTCTTCCGCATATCGGTTGTGCATACACATGCTTGAAGTCAAATAAAAAATCATGGCAAGGAAGGATACATATGCACTCCAAGATAGGGGTTGCCCTTGAGAAGGGAGGGGAATGAGTTCGGAAAAGTCCTTCCTGGCCTTACCTTGAGTGTTTCGTTCTTCCCACTGCCTGCCCTCAAAGATTTGAAGCAAACATAACAAAATATTAGCATTTATTAAATTTTCCTAGTTGGTAACTGTGTTTGTTATTTTGCTCTCCATACTTTTTTTATGTTAGAAATGTTTCTTAGTAATAAGGGGAGATAAAAGGAGGCCAAACCCACTAGGCCCTCTGACTTACTAAAATGCACGAGCTTCTATTTGATAAATCAGGGCTCCCAAATTAGGACTAATACATAACCACTCTGTTCCTAGGTAATGTGATCTGTCAGAGATAGACCTCCCAAACTAAACTGGGAGTTAACATGCCTGCCAATATTCCTCCTAAACCAGGTCTCTTAAGCCAGTTTTCCCATTGTCTTCCTTTTAAGGATACAACAAACATTGCCATGTTTGTAAGAACAGGTCTTGCCTGGGCACTGGAAATCTTCAGAAGTGCTTTTGTGTTTGCAGATCACAGGGATATAATTCTGTCCACAGGGCAATAATGTAAATAAAGATACCTCCAATGATCTATGCAGAGTAAGCAATCTCACCAACAGCCCTATTTTATGGTTACTAATATTCATGGGTCACATTACTTGTGATAGGATTTTTTTTTTAATTCCCAAGGGAAAAGAATAATTATAAAATCCTACATGACATACGTTTTCCCCCTATTTTTAGAGATCAATTGCATTTTCATAGCTGCCATCATTCTGGCTACACTATAAAGTCACCAATATATCATTTCTGTTTATGAGGCTCACTGGACATCTGTTTCTCGCATTAGGTAATTAGTTTAGACCAAGTCATGGTGAATGACATGTACTCTGCTGCCTGTTTGCCTCCATAACAAAGCTCGCTTTCAAGACACGCCTCCTTGTTCTCTCACACTATCAGTATTCAGCGCATAGGTATATCACTCCAAGTTCCACTGACACCTACTGATCATTTGTATCTTAACTCCTTCCAATAAGATTTACAGAGCAAACCCACAACTAACACAAGGGAGATTTCATTTTAGAGAGATTTAGTAGATGTGATCAAAACCCTTTAAAGATAGACTGGCCAAATGGTTACAAATGGATGTTTTTATATGTAATGTGGCTTCCCTAAATCAACAAAACTTATTTTCCATTCTACATCACCATAACCATGACACGCAAGAGTGCCACTCTGAAACAATTCTGAAGTGTCATGGCCAATAGCTGGCATTTCTTCCTGGGAAGGAAACGGTTCTCAGGATAGGACAGTGGCACCAGCTTTGAAATCATCTTGAATCTGTATACTAGCTCTTCCCCCCCACAGGCCAGTATAGCAGCCATTCTGTTTCCTTATTCTTCAAACCTTGTGAAAGTGAATTTTCATATTATTCACACTGAGTTAGCTTATTTAAAAGACCAAGAAGGAAAGAGGAGAAAGGTAGTCTTGTTCTTATCTTCTAGAAGATTTGAGCTATAGAACGCATTGTGTACACGTGTACACGTGTATGCCTGTGTGTTCACATGTGTGTGTGAATTTGAAACTTGGTTTCCCATGTAACATTTAATAATCACTTCATGGTAGCATTATTGCTATTTTCAATTGCAAAATTGCTGTTCCTACTTTACCAAGAATTATGCATGAATAATCCATCCAAATTTTCACTTGTCTGTATTTTCTAAATTTTTCATAATGAGTTCATATCATTTTTATAAGCAGCAGAAGAAGCATTTTAATTCAAAAATGCCTTAGGGTTTGCCAAAATGTCATAATTTTATCATATGCCTTCCCTTCTTCCTTACTTGAGCCTAACATGCACAGATGTGAAATGTAGGATTAACTGGGAATTACTTTATCTCCACCGCTTTACAGCAAATTGGAGGTAACTATGTCATACTAGCTACAAATTTATTATTTTGCCCCTGTTGTTACTAGGAGACTACAACACTCAACTGGCAAATGTTAACAAGAAGCAAAGCGAATGTAAACACCGTTTGCTGTACTGATATTTTAATAGGCTTCCTTTGTGGTAAGGTCTCCTGATACCATAACACGATATATATGCAAATATCGCTTAAATAGTTAAATAGCAATGTAAATGGATCAATAATTAGATCCCTACAAATTTAATATACCAAGAGACTCAACTAAAATAAAGAATGGAACAGTAAAATGTGATTTTATCTACTAGATTAGACTAGCCTGGATAGATGAATATGCATGTTTCAAAGGTCAATACCCATAGAATCACACACATATGTGTTTCTTATCTTTTTCTTCAAGGCCCTATTCAAATTGTGCCTCTCCCATGGGTTTTTCCCTATTATTTCTAGAAGGTTCTTTGCTTCCCTGGCTTTTTTCAGTACTTTATCTATTTGTATTAGGTATTTACTATAGCCTCTTATTGTCTCCTTACGAAGGCACATAATTACACACATTTTAACACTTCTGAAATTGAGATGCACCCTATAATTTATATGTATATTTAACATAGTATTGTTTTTCCTCCTTCTTTCATTCCTGCACGCCCCCACCCCCCACCCCGGCTCTCATTCAATCAATTTACAATTGATCAAGCTGGGAACTGCCTTGCAATCTGCCTTCCTGGAGGACAGGTAGCACATCTGTTGATGCATGTATTCTCTAAGATGGACCATAGTGCTGGCAGAACAGAGAACACAAATTAATAACTGCAGGTTCCATAGATTGAGAAGAAAAAAAAGTTTTACAGAGATGACCACCATCAGGAAGAATTTGGGGATTTATATAACTGAGTACCATCTAATGATTTCTTCTTCACTTCTCCAAGTTTATATTAGTATTCTAAGTCTTATTCTCAGATGATCCTACACATGTAATATTTTATTCATCTATATAGCAGCAACTAAAACAGACTTTTTATGTTTTATGTAAGTGACTTAAAGTTCAAAGTCCCAACTTTCTTTTCTTTCTGTCATGGACACTGCATTGGGCCACCCAGGTACCACCTCCCTTTCAGGACCAAGGCACTCATTTCTCCAGCTCATGATTGAGTTCTGAGGCAGAGATTGTTCTCTGCTAAAGAGAACTGCCTGACCTAAGCTCACATCCCCTCCCTGGGAGCAGCCAACAACCAATGCATGGTCAGGGATGTACAGGCTGAGCCCTCTGCCCCCACTGGAGATGATGACACAGAGAGACCACAGCTCCAGAGCAAACCATGGCATTGGCGGAGGCCTTGGTTGTGATGTGCACAGCCCAACTTCTTCCATCTGTCCACCCTTGCTTTCTTCTCTCTTCTACAAGGGTTAATCCCAACATTACTGTCTCCCAAGGATCCTGATCTGCAATAGATTAGGTGTTAGGAGTGGTTACAACAATGACCTGAAAATAAGATTTTGGTGATGGATCACTCGTGAGCCAGCGAGAAATGATGACTCCTGTGACTGACAGTAGGTAGATCCCAACATAGGAGAAAACTTTCACTGATCGTGAACCAGACAGTGTACTAGTGAAATGGAATTTATAGCAGGTCCGATATGTGAGGCATTTCAGAAACGTGGAGGAAATCTGATAATCAGGGTAATTCATCACTAATTAAAGATTAAGTGTGCAAGTCAAAGCCTGCTTTGCAGCATTCAAGGACTCTCATCTCCTGCCACTGTAGGGCAGACAAAGTTGAGAATCAAGACCGAGAGTATCATAACTCCCCCAATTCAACAACTTTGTAAGGTCTATTATACCAAAGTCAAGGTCCTAATTAGAAAGAAATGAGACCTTGATACCTGAGATGGGAATGTCGGGGTTGGTGCACTCAGTCAGGGTTCCTAGATTCTCTTTAGACTAAGAGAGATGATCCACTCTTTCCTTTTAAGCCTAATGCCCCCCCTCCCTACTAGATGACATAGTCTCTACTTAGGGGCTCCAACAATAACAGTTTAAGTCACAACAAACTTTAGCCTAGGAAGTGCTAAATTTTTAGTCATACTAAGGTAGGGAAGAAATAATAGGCCAAAGGAGCACAAGGATCTGGACAGCAAATACTGACAGGGGCCAGGATAGGATGTATAAAACCGAATTCCCAGGACCAGGGGTTATGTGGAGTACAAAAGTGGATAAGGGAGAGTTTGTACATATGAGAGTCATACAGAACTTAGCAGTCGCCAACACCCCAGCTAGACAGTGATGGTATGTTACAAAGAAGGCCTTTAGGAGTTTAGAGAATGCAATAGCCCACACTAAGCAATGTAGAAATATTGTACATAAGGTGAAAGGGACGATCAAAAGCAGCAGGAAAGTAGGCAATTGTGAGTTTACCACACAAAGCTGAAAACTCGGCCAGATGGCTGTGATCCACAGGAAGGGCCAGACGGTGCCCTGTATGGCAAGGCAATAGGAGTGCACTCGTGCAAGAAGCAGCTGCAGCTCGGGAAGCTCAATGTGGGGCTGCTGCTTACAGCCAGCAGGAGGATTCACCATTACACAACTGAGCTCCCTGGTGGCAAAGTCAATCCCCAGATACCAAAACACCAGGAGAAGAAGGTGGCACTTAGCCATCAGAAGCAAGGTGGGTGCAATTATTTCAATGAGCAGCAAGGACACAGTGCCTGCCAAGGAGGGCTGATCTTTACAAAGCTCTGAAGATGCTTAAAAGAACAAGACATCCCTAGGGATGACAGACTGTGGTAGGGTTGTAGTTCATTCCAATAAATTCCCACTCATAAGTTCCTTCCCTGAAAAGAGGGCCACTAGAATCCCAAACAGGCTACTCCTGAGACATAAACGAAGCAAGTAGCTCTGAATGGTGTCTGAGGTGGACCGTAGGAGATGCCATGTTGTGCCATCCAGACCCTCCTTTTCAGTACTGAAGAACCCATCTCCCAACTGCAAGGGGACAGCAACCAACAGCTCATAGCTGTGTCTAAGTGTTTTTCAACTTTTTTATCTGATAATACCCTTGAACCTGCATTTGAACACTTAAATTATGTTGATCCAAAAAAAAAGAGTAAACAAAAGAATATGCTTACTGTGCTTTGAACTTGTTTTGAAAGTAATTTAATTCATGATCGTTAAAAATTTTCACAGCACACCTGAGATTCTCTCCCGGCATCCCCGTGGGCTACAACACACCAGTTGAAAATCTCTGCCTAGAGAGCGCCCTCTGCTGAAGACAGCCGCCTCACCCTCCGGGGAGTAGACCACATCCAGCGACTGGTCAGTCAGGAAACATAAGGGGCCATCTCCCTTACCTTAATTTGGACAAATATACAGAGCTATTCTGGAGCCACAGCGTTCCTTGGAATTCATCAATGCCCTTTTTTGATGATTGCTTTATAACCAGACTTTCCCCCCTGCTATAACCTTCTTCCTTCATTCTTACAAGCTCTGATCCCAAGAGCACCCCCAACGACCTTTGTGCATGCAAATCTATTTTGTGGGGAACCTGATCTGCAACACTCCCCCTCTCACCACCTCTTACCTCAGCAGTTTAGAAATAAATGTTGTAGACCTGCAACAGAAGGCATGCCTAGCGAAAACAAAATAAATATCTCTCCTGTTCACCACACCAACACAACCGTGCTCAGACTCAGAGTACTCATATCTGCACCCCAGGCAGTCTTCATGGACGGTCCCAGGCATGTGTTTTTTTTTAAGGTCCCCCACCCCCACTCAGAGTTTGGATGTGCAGAGTGGTGTAGAAATAATTACTTCATCAAGAGCTCAGACTCAACTGCCCAGCAGCATGAATCTTGCTCCAGCTTCCTGTTTTGGCTTATTACATAATAGGGAAGCAGTAAAATGGCCCAAAGCAGGTAAATAAAATGTGGAGAAATAGCAGAGAAAGTTCTCCTGAGAAACTGGTATATTTTTGGCTATTGGCAACTAACCACATTTCTGTCTTTACTGGAGAAGCTCAAAACAGAGTTTATGGCCAACCTCTGGATTTCAAATAGAACTTTATTGCTTCTATTGCCAAACATCTACCTCACCCCTGGCTGTCTCTCATTTTTGCAATCCAATTTCCCTTTCACCTCAATTTCCTCATCAATTTCTTGCAATATTCTTTCCCATTTTTCTGTAGGCAATCCTAAACCCACTTTTGTTTTTATTTGGGGGAACAAGTGGAGAATCAATTAAATGAAGAGAGAGAAGGAGGAAGGAAAAAGAGGGGGAAAGAGAAAAACCAGATCATGTTAGTTCTTAGAGAAGTGAAGGCAGCGGGGGATTGCAGGAACTGAATGATTCAGAATACAGATGATCACAAGCAGCTTTTATAAGAGCATTATTGTAGAATGGGAACTCTCACTGAGCATGGTTTCTAACTTTAGATGGCTAAGTTTGTGATATGCGTGTGCTAAGGTGAAAGGGTGAGGACTGGGAGGGTGAATTTGGCCATGATTCGACCCAGCCCTGCTACCCTAACTGAGGTTCTGGCTTCAGTGTTTGCCCTGAGGTATCACCATATTCCTCCCCCTGGCACTGGTCCTTTAGACCCAAACTACTCATATCTGTACCTCAGGCAGCCAACGGGAAAGGGAAGGTATTCAGCACAGACACAGGAGACATGCTTAGAAATTGTTCTCACCTTGTCCATGGAGTGATATTTATCATAATTGTAGAACTCTAAATTCCTGCCTGATTCTGTCTACCCAGTAGCCCCTGTGTGTTTTATATTAAAATTCTGTGTCATGGGAGGGAAAGTGAAAAGCTTTCTCTGGAACCAATCTAGAATGGAAATCTAATAATGCTTTGAGGGTTTTTTTTTCAAGCTGAATAAATGTCTTGAATGAAAGTGCCAAAAAGGCTGACGTAGCATTCCTGATTATAAGTTTTTCCTCTCCTTCTGTAGTTGGTAATTACTTGGAAGAATAAAGCTATAGTTTCCAAATGTATCAGAAATTCAAAAATACAGCTTGCACACTTTAAACTTTACTTTTTCCTCTCTGGAAGGTAAATGATCATGATTAATAGCAGTTCCACTTGTGGGACTCCTGAGCCACTTGGTCTCCTGCGGAAAAATGAGGAAATAGCATCAAGCTAAATGCATTTGTCTTCATTTCAAGAGTATGTGTTATTTGCCTCTTTTTATTGAAGGGTGTATTCTATCAGTCTTGTGCCTCCTAGAGGGTATACAGGGCTTCCTCCTGGACTAAACTTATCACCCAGCCTGGCACCCCTGGGGCCCCACTGGTACTTTAGAGACAACTGCTTTTCAGGGAGAAGCAGGTATGGGCCAGAGTGTGGGGTGAGCCTCAAGGATTCTTGCATAAGTCCACAAAGATCCTTGACTTTATGTAAAGGCTACCCTAGGCTGGTGCTAGAACTTCATACACATTTACAAGGGCTGAGAAATCCAAACCCAGAGGGCCATTAGGCCAGGGGATAAGCTCCTCTCTGGAGGACAAATGACTTTTGACAGAATTGTCTCATATTCACCTGACTTACCCAGAAATAGAAATATGGCCTCACATTTGTACAGCACTTCATTTTTATCATGAATATTCAGTTATTCACAGGGCCTATGGTAGAACTGTGAAGGAGGCCGGGCCAGTTACCATTACCTCTACACAACCACCTTCCTTGCCTCAGCCCCAGACATTTATGTCTCTTGGCCTATGAGAGACGTAAATAAAATAAATAAATGCAAGTAACAGAACTGGAGCAGTCCCAAGTGGAAAGCTTGAGCTCACAGCAGGCGCTGGGTGTGTTGCATTCCCCTGTGAGCTCAGAGAGCAGGACTAACAAGATGGTAATAGGGGAATAAGCATCACAGAAACAGGACAGTACCGGTTTGGACTGTTGACGGTGCCACACATACTTTTGGTTTGGATGATCTATCTGTAAAACTTGTGACAGTAATGAATTAAATTAGACATACTAGGATATGTAGGAGGCCACGAGGGACTTCAGCTTGGGATGACTAAAGCAGATGATGCACTTCAAGATTGAACAGACATCCATGTAGGAGAAAATCTGTCACTGATTTGCTGATAAGACCTGGCTTCTGGGACCACAATGGGAAATTCCATTTTTCCTTTTACCTCTCTGGCCCCCTTCTCAGATCCTATACCACCTTCTCCTCCTTTATTACAACCTGCAAGTACAGCCATGCCCCAAGATTCAGTCCCAGGCTTGCTTTTTCCCTACCTTCTATCTGTCCGTAGGTCATCTCCTCTAAATCATATAGCTGCTACATACTCAAGAGTCCTGTATTTATCTCTTTAGACTTGACTGCTCCACTGAGCTTCAGATTCACACTCAGTGGCTGATTCAGCCTCTCAAATTTAGCATGATCAAAGTAGACTCATGATCTGCTGTCTACCCTGAATCCCACCAACATGAATCTCCCTCCTCTCTGTCTTCCCATTTCAGCAAGTGGCACCACCTTCCATTAATTACTGAGCCCCCAAATCTAGGCATCCTCAAGGATTCTTGTTCTTTTCTCTCTCCACCTTGACAACCACTTCATACTACAAATATGTCATTCTCTGCCCATTAGTATACCCTAATTCCATCCTCTTTTCTCCCTCTCCACTGCTGCCATCACCAGGCTTTCCATCACAGCCTATCTGGACCCTTGTAATAGTAGTAACAGTACCACTCACTGCCAGACATGGTATCCAACTGGGATAAAAAAAAAATAATAAGGGAAAGAGTACATCTTTTTAAACATTTAAACAGGAGAGAAAATGATAAAAATTGCATTCAGAAAGGACACTCTAGACTAGTAGTTCTCAACATTCCTAACGCTGCAGCCCTTTAATACAGTTCTTGTGGGTCGCGACCCACGGGTTGAGAACCTCTGCTCTAGACACAACGTGAAGATGTGAGTTGGAAGAGGAGATGGACTGGGAAGACAGAGGCCAGTTGGAGCCTGGTGATGTAATGTAGACGAGAGACTTTAGGGGCTGGTCTAGGGCAGCAGGCATGCATAGCAGTATTTTGAGAGTGATTTTAAGAGGTAAACTTGTGGTGACGCAAAATCAGCAGATAGGGATGATGTCCTGATTTCTGGCTTGTCTGCCAAATGGATGGAGATACCATTGACTAAACTAGGGAACATGGGGAAGGGGCAGGTCCCAGGGGAAAAGTGAAGAGTTGAGTTCTGGACATGTTGAGTTTAGGCCATGAAGATATCCAGGAAGCTTCTGGAGATATGTGTATGAGCACAAGAGAGTTGTGTGGGCTGGGGATGGGGATTCAGTAGTGATCAGCTCAAAGATACAACTGAAGACATGGAAGAAAATGAGAAAAGAGAAACTGGAATTTCTCGAGGTATATTTGATAATGTAAATACAAATATGCTAGTAACATATTTTGTCTCCATGTTACATGCAAAAAGCCTCCCAATGCGATTTTGAGTGTTGTCATTATTTATTTCTTGGTAGCAAATCTTTATTTCCAGGCTCCAGGGAAAGTGTTGTGGGACAACTGAGGAAGGTCCTCGACACTCAGGCTTCCCTGGAATCTAGTTTAGGGCAGTAGGGTTGAAAGTATGAAGAACGATATGAGTACCGCCATGTTGAGTTTGCTACATTAACACTGAAGTATATGTAACTGAAATGTATGAAATGCTCAGATGGTACCCACCTAAACATGACATTTTAAATACGTAGTTTCCAGTGGCTTCCTTCTCCGTAATGAACAGTCACCATCTGGCCATCATCAGTAAGATACCCAGAGGCCCCTCCCCAGACAACCATAGAGCAAATCAAAATGACCATGTGGCAGGGACTATTACATGCCTCCCAATAGCATCCTTTTCTTCATCTTTGAGTGCTAGAACACTTTGAGATTTAGCTGGAAACTTGACTATCCAACTCTCTAGTTGGATTTTATGATGCTTATGGGTTGACTAAGAGAAGGGAAAGCAACATGTTTGAAGAACCCTGAAACTCAAGATGGCCAGGGGAACAGAACCACCTTCCCATTCTGGACATCTCCTTGTGCCACCTTTGGATTGTTACATGAAAAACAGGTAAACTTCTAGGTTATTTGAGCCATTGTATGTCTGTGCCTCTTTGTTAAAGAAGCTTAGTCTGACCCTGACTAATACAGACTGGTGCTGGGTGACTACCTCCACAGGGAGGAACCCCTCCTGGTGTCTTCCACACCACCTGAAGATAATCACAATGATCATTGTCTTCACGGTTTCACCAACCCCCCTAGAGACATTACCGCTCCCTGGCTTTCCTATTTATACCCTCTACCCAACCTGAGTCTATGGAAAGACAAGGATGACAGGTGTGGCATGCTCATTCACAGAATAGTGGTCTTGTGGGTCTCTGTTACATTCAATGTCATAGAAGTAGTTAACTATTCTTCATCAAGGTATTTAGGGGACAAAAAGAACCATGTGGTTAAGATAAAATTGTTCCATTAGCCAAACAATACTGACAGCAATCTAGCAGTGAAGAATTTTAAAAGCAAAGATAACACAGAACAGTGATTTTTTTTAACCCAGCCCTTTGTGTGCACAAAGCAGTCAGCAATATACTATTATTTGTTTTAAAGTCTATTAACATTATGCTCTCACACAGGGGAATGGTTTCCTATTTTTCCCATGGTATTCTCCAATTTTCTTCTATTATCCACTGAATGTTATATTAGTACTAAATATATATTGAAACATATTTTTTTCTGAAAAAGAAGCTCCTAAGTTGCTACACTGATACACCAAAACATTTTCATCTTTCATAAGAGTTAGGGTTCATTGTTGATTACAAATCCAATAAACAAACATCCCTTTATTGCCTCATTGACAATTGCATGGTATCTCTACCCTCTTAGTTACTGAGTTTTATGGAAACTATTCCAACAGAGTATACATTTATCATCACAGGAGAAACCCCATTTGGACATTAACTACCTTAGCTTTATTAGAAACTCATTTTCCACAGATATCCAGCCATGATTTGCTCCTTTATAATCAGGAAATAAATAAGATCAGGTAATAGCTTCCTGTGGCAGGGGTTACATCTTTATTATACTCTAGGAAATATTTACCAGCCACTCAGAGAACAGCCAGATGGCTTACCCTGCTTACCAATAAAACTTAATTTTCACTAAGCCACTTGCTATCAAGCTAATTTTTAAACAGGAAACATACGTGTAAGAGTCCTATAAGAACCAAATATGCCACATAGGAGAGTTTCAAATTTGCACTAATGCAGATCCATTTATTAATGCCAAATTTTGCTCCTGCCTTCCAGCCTGTCAGAAATCTGGGCATCGTCTTTGGCATTAAGCCAATCAGTCATGAACTCCTATTGGTTCTAACCCATATTATCTCCTGAATCTATCTACTCTTGGTATTTCTAATACAACACCCACCCTATCTCTCTCCTCCTTGCCATCCCAATGGTCTTTCTAAAATGGAAGCGCATTCCTTTTAAAAGAAGGTACAATACCAAAATATGGCTTTGAAAGTCTGCATGAGCCCAGAGAGGTGGCCCCTGAATGTAGTACCAACTACTCAGGAGTCTGAAGTGGGAGGATTGCTTGAGTCTAGGAGTTCAAGTCAAGCCTGGGCAACATAGGGAGACCCTACCTAAAAAAAATAAACAAATAAAGTAAAAAAAAATTTTTTTAAAGGAAGGCCGGTGTCATTTGCTCCATTGCCTGGTTTTCTGGTCTCATTACCTCCATTCACTCCCTATTGTTACCTCTGACGCTGCATTACATTCATGAATTAAGTACTTGCAGTTGCCCCAAACAGACAAGTTTGCATTGCCTCTGTGCCTTTGCAAATACTATCCATTTTGCCCCTAATACCCTTTTCCCAACCCTTCCCACGCCCTTCCACCTTGACCTTAGTCTGGCTAGCCATGCTTTCCTTTAGTTCTCCACATACATATCACCTTTCTAATAAAGACATACCTGATTTTACAACACTAGGCTAGGTACCTTTTCTATGCATTTCCTAGGCATCTAAGTGAATGTTGATAAACTTTACTGACAAACAACAGCATTGCCAGTGTTAACTAGTTATTCTTGTGGGATCTTGCATGATTAGCTTGGTGGTGGGGGGGGATGTGCTTAGGCGTGATTATTACTCTGGTTTCCAATTATGACACAAAGAACTTTAGCCCATTGAACTTGATAATGTAACTAGTATTGAAAGAGACATCAGGTAGAAACTGCAATAAGCTACTGGTATCAGACGACAGAAGTAACAGAATCTTAAATGGAATAGAAGCTATTGTTCTCCCACCAAAAGGGACATCTAAAGACGAGCAGTTCGGGGCTGGTACTGCAGCACATGAAGTCATCAGGGGCTGTAGCCCACCATCTTTAGTGTGCAATTTCCATACTCAAAGCTACAAAACATCTCTGGGTCTATAGGTATCCAACTTTCATTCAAGAAAAGAAAAAGGGATTGATTAAGGGATAAAGGGAGATTCTTCCTGAAGACTTATTGCTTTGAGTTTACATCACATTGTTCAACTCTGAATGCAAGAAACACAGAAATATACAGGCAGTCCCTAGGTTATGAATGAGATAGCTTCTGTAGGTTTCTTCTTAAGTTGAGTTAGTATGTAAGTTGAAACTGGTACCTGTAATAGCCTTTGTTCGTAAGTACAAGTGACATATCAGTCAGATGTTTATAATTCAGGGACGGTCTGTAGGCTTTCAGTTGGGCACACTGGTGCCTCAAATCACATCATACTATGAAAGAAGAGGAAATAAGTACTGGGTAGGCAACTAGCAGTTTGTTTGGGTTTTGGTACTTAGCCTAGCTTTGTAATCCATTCTTTACAAAAATAATTACCCTGTTTTATAATTTCAAATTTCATATGATCTGAGAAGCAATTAATTGTTTAGCAAGAAGCGTCATAGCACCACAGCACGGACTTTGAAAATAGCACATTTCAAATATGAAGGCGGCATAAAACAATTCAAATCACATATGATCTTTGGAGAATGCATCTCTCGTGTTGAGTGAGGAATGACGATCTTACCTGCTCACTGACATATTATCCACAGCGAACTATTAATGGGTACCATTGAACATACCAACACACCACCTTATTTGCTCCTTACTTTATGAAGCAAGATTATTAAGCCCCCTTTTAGATGAGAATACTGAGGCAGAGAGAAGTTATATAACTTATATAGAATCACACCACTGATAACATCAGCATTCAAACCCAGGTCTGTCTAAAGTTCTCCCTACTCTGGGACAGAACCTCCCTACAACGCCTACCCCTACCCACCCGCAACACAAACTAATGATTCTGTCACTTCCGGAATAGAATTTCCACAGTGACACCCAGTAACTGAGCCGTCTTCTGGCTTAGCCTTGATGGAAATTATTAGCCACTTCATTGTGCCTAAGCATAAGAGATCAGACAATGACATTTGTCAACTCATCCTAGAGAAAGTGCTACATATCTCATTGCTAAATATCACTCTGGTCACCTTTGAGGTACTTCCCTTGGGAAGCCATGCACTCACACCAGCACCTAGACCACCTTTCAAAGCAATTTTGGAACTCTGTTTCTGGAAGGCCCATGAGAATTGCTGTTACATCAGGCCTGTCAATTAAGCTCGCGAACCCATCCTAGAAAACCCTATGTACCACATTGCTGAATGTCACTATGCTCACCTTCAAAATACTCCCCTTGATCATCAGGTGACTGTAGGGATATGCGGCAATGAGGTATGTAGCACTTTTTCTAGGATGAGGTTGCAAACTTAGTTGTCAGACCTTGTACAATGGGCTATTTAATTAGGTTACTCAAGGTCTTAGATTTGGAAAGGTCTGTATCCATCTTTTAGGATCACTGTACTCGTTTGCAAGGTGAGAATATTAAAAATGGCCTGAGTCACACCAATGAGTTATACTGCCAAGGAGAGAACCCAGGGCTCGAGGTTCTCATTATTCCCAGGTGCTTTTCCTCTGTATCATCCCTCAGCTTCCTCTGTCCCAAATATTTCAAAATCCAGCTTATATTCCATTGCAGCCTTAAGAGCCTCCACAACTTTCCTAAAGAGAATTAACAATTTCTTGCTCTGAGCTTAAATTATACTTTGAACCTCTGTTCTAGCACATCATCCTTTTGGCTTCGTATTAATTGTGTCTGTTGCTGTCCCTCCCCCTACGTTATTAACCCTGTAAGGATGTATTTCTTATAGACTTCAAGCATCTAGTGTATTGTTTTGTCCATACTACATTTTCAACATGTATTTTTTGAATAAATGACTGATCTAATAGTATTTTAATATTTCTTTAATTCAAGTGTTTCCATCAAATGATATCCCTCTGTAGGTTTAAAAATAAATGAAACTGTGCTTATTCCTCTGAGTTCTTACCCCACTGTTTATTTACTCATTTAAAGTGTCCTCTGGTAGAATGTGAGGTCTGCACAAACAGACCACTTACACTTGCCCTCCCATCATTCCCTAATGCCCAGCACTATGTCTGATACAAAGCCACACCCAATGCTCCGTAAATGGCAAACAAACGAGTGAATCCTCTCTTCTATTTCACAGAGGCTCCTAAGATTTTTGCAGTGTTGATCTTTTAGAAGCATGAACCCACTAGAGACAAACACCTCAAAACAGTCATTATATTCTTCCAAAGAAATAATTATGGAATGTGTGAGAACATCAAGTTGGCAGCTATGCAGCACGTCTTAAGAAAAACGAGTGAGTTTGTCAAGAAGTAACGATATCATGAACGAGAGTTTTTGAAGCTTATCCTTAGCTGTTTCCACAATAAAGCTGACTCCCGACCAAACCCAACACTTCAGTGACATGTAACAATAAGCAACTCTTACTCACATCTCTGGGATGGTGGACTGAACAGCTCTACTGATCTTTGTGGGGTTGGCTGGGTGGTTGTGGTCTCACTCAGACAATCTCATATGTTTAGGGAGACGTATTGATGCATGAAGGTCAGGTAGTTTTCAGCCACCATAGGAGGTTCTTGGCTAGAATGACTGGGTTAACTCATCTCTGCTCCAAGTGTCTCTAAGCTTCCAACAGGCTAACAGAGATACCGTGACAAAGAGGGTAAGGGTGAGAATAACCCTGATTTTCCAAGTGCTTTCAAGCCTTTACTTAAGTCATGTCTCCCAACAAATCTGGACGAAGCATGTCTCATGGCCTAGACCCTATGCAAAATGAAAGAGCACTTTAAAGTTATGTCGCAAAGAAGAAAAGGTCCAAGTGGAGGTCGCTTTTGAAAATCTACCACAAGGGTAAAGACAGAATATTATTAATATTCACTGAAATATTTTGCCCCTAGCATATAATAGTAGGTTAAATAAATATTTGTAGAACAGATGCACACGTCAATGAATGGATAGATGACTGGGTGAATTAATAAAGCTAGCTTATGGAGCTCTTTGTAGGGACACATCATCAATAATTCAACTATTATCTTGATGATGCCAGCAAGAAAAAATTTGCCCACATGATGTAGAACAATATCTTACAAAAACAGAAACAAGCACAAACTTTCTGGGTTTATCAAGTAGCTCTGGAGATGGGTTTTCCAGACTCCTTCTATAATAAACACGAGGCCTTTCCAAGGTGTCCACATTCCTAAGTTACGTACCTTTCAGTACAACTAAGCTGAGGTTTTAACACAGTTGTATTAAAGACATTCTAATTTCTCCAGTTTTTATTTTCTTACTAAATAAATTTGGGGCATCAGGGTGGCACCTGTGGCTCAAAGGAGCCGGCCCCATAGACCAGAGGTGGCAGGTTCAAACCCAGCCCCAGTCCAAAACCAAAAACTAAAAAAACAAATTTGGGGCATCAGAGAAGTATCTTTGATCTCAAGTACAGGCCTCTTGAACCATGCCTAACCTCTGACAAAGCTGTGCATACTTTCTGGAGTTTTCATTCAGATTTCTACTCAAGAACTTTTAATGGAGGAGAAAATTTTCCATTGGAGATTACGTTGCAACAGAAAATTATAAACTGAAATTTAGGATTACTATAGCTTCCTCTATACCCCTTTTTCTCCTAAACCCAAGAAGAATAAGTAGCATTCTCGTGAAATAGATTTACTAAAAAATTAATTCACTCAGGCAAGGACTTAGGGTAGCAAGACTTCTATATTGTACTTAAACAGCACACATGTTCCAAGAAATAAGATTGAGATCTCTTGGTGAGTTCTGTATGATAAGATAATAGTATATATTGATTATTAATACTATTTAACTTTTTTTTTTGAGACTTAGTCTTACTTTGTCACCCCCGGTAGAGTGCCATGGCATTGTAGCTTACAGCAACCTCACATTCTTGGGCTCAAGCAATCCTCTTGTCTCAGCCTCCCAAGTAGCTGGTACTACAGGTGCCCACCACAATGCTTGGCTACTTTTACAGATGGGGTCTCACCCTTGCTCAGGCTGGTCTCGAACTCCTGAGTTCAGGCAATCCACCCACCTCAGCCTCCCAGAGTGCTGGAATTACAGGCGAGAGCCACCGTGCTCGGCCTATTTAACGTTTTAGATTGCTCTGAGGGACACAAAAAGTTGGACAGGTATTCATAACAATAACACTGAGTGACTCTGAGTATATGCTGGACTCTCTGCTAACCACCGTTTATTCACTATCACATTTAAACCTCAAAACACCCTACGGATGGGTATTTTTCATATTGCAACGAAAATGACTTACCTGCCAACAGTAAGGTGACCATGCTTCCTGGCTTGGCTGAGACTGCCCTGATTTATATGTGTTGTTTTGGCATAATTATTGATAATATTACCTTTTTCTCTCAAAAGTGTCCTAGCTTGGGTGATTATTATGTCATCCTGAGTAAGAGACTTGTGCACAGTCTTACCCAGTAAGTGGCAGAGCCAAGACTAGAAGCTGAGTCAGTTAGATGCCAGATCTAGCAATTTCACCACACCGAAACCCTTATTGTCTTACCACTTCAACTGCAAGTTTGACTGACTCCAGTTTATCTCCCAATACCTGCCAGCTTAAGTCTGGGAACTGAGAGTGTGGAGATGCCCAAGTATATCAAGCCTTAGAAATCTGGCAATTTGGGGACTTTCGTAAATACACGTTGTATTTCAAAACAACTAGAAAAAAACTGAACTGCTCATAAAGCTGAAAAAAAGGAGGAATAAATGGGATTCAAAGCAAATTCCCTGAAATTAATCTTTTGGACAGAGCTCAATCATTTTATATACTTAAATGTCAACTAATTTATTTAATTGCTTTTGTACTTATTGAATATGCAACATTGAAGAGTCTAAGATTCTGTCTCTGGTCTCAAGTGAAAGGGATAACTGTATTGTTGGAATATCCTTCCTCTTTCCCTTGTATAATATCTTGCTACCGGTAAACAGCAGCATCTGTCTCTTTTTACACAACAGAAAACAGAGCTTATATGTCCAAGGAGGGTCAATTTGGGTAAAATGGAGATCAACAAAATCCTAAATTCCCCTTTTATAGCCTCCCCTTCTCCTAGTTGTAGAAAACATGCACATTAACAGCATAAAAAATATAAAAGCCCTAAGGAGGAATATTGTAGGGGAAATGCAAACAAGTAAATTTCTTGTATTTGCTCATTATGAGAGGAATTCGCGAGTAAAGACACAGTGGTGTCAGTTCTTTAGATCACAATGACTGTTCTTCGCTAGTGCACAAGACTAGGATCTCAAGCACATTCTCCTCAAGCAAATCAAATTGGAAAAAAAATAACTTGGAGGGGTGGTTGTTTGCTCTTATTAAAGAATCACTATTAAATTCTTCTGATAAAGTATATTGATTAAATTAAAGGAGGGGGGAAATAACTAGCCCAGAAAAATGATAATTGCAGAAGTCATTCCAAGTGGTAAGCAAAGAGATCAAAAAGATGAGGGCGGGGGAAGCAATTAGAATAAATACATGGAGATATAAAAGGAAAGGCTAAGTAGAAACGGAAGACTTCCTATGGAATAATTAGAAAATATGGTAGTGACATTAAGAAATTGCTTCCCCAAAATATAATATACTAAGTGAAGTCAGAAAACTTCTAACTCCTAGGGGATAAATCCATTTTAGACAATGAAAAGCAAATGTTTTCAGTTGCTCGATTGCCCTGGAGAGAACTGTGGAAGCAAGATTGCACACCCCACCTAGAAGAGAGTTCTACTGAATCCAAGAAGAATTTATAGTCAGAAAGAGAGAGAAAGGAAATTCACTGACTCATAAGGGAATAAAGGAATTGGGTGGCCACAGAGCCACACCCAAACCATCCCCGGCATATGAGACCTCCAGAGATGCAGCTCCCATAATCTCCCTTGGTCTCAGTGTTCCAGGGTGGAGCATTGGTCAGAATGTTTTCCTTCTTACTAATCAACAGTCATATGCAGAAGATTATTCTCTTTCATTCTGTTCACAGCACAGAGAGAAAACTCTCTGCTCTCTCACCGCCTTATTCTTATTCTACAGGCCCTGGCTTTCCTTTATAGCATAGCAATACCATCTCCTGGAAGAATATTATGAAGAACTCCCATGGTCATCTCCAGGTTCATTCACCCAGCTCTTTTCAGGCTTTCCTCCTCAGAGGGAATTCCTAGGCTTTATGAATTAGTGCCTTTGGAGAAAACAGTTTTAAAAACTTAATACTAATGAAGTAAAGCTTCTCATAATTTAAAACACACTAAAGCAAAGTACTTTGGAAATGAAACTCTATCCCAGTGGTGGCTCTCCAGATATCCTTCCAACTATGACCCTCCCAAATCTATGACAGCACGACTGTCAGACAACAGAGAAGCAACAAAGAATCCAAGCAGGCCAAAGGCAGCTCTGAATTTTGACAGCTCTCTGCTTTTTCAACTCCTGTTTGAGCCCCCCTTTAGGTGAGGCAATTACTATCATTAATACTACAAATAATAATGATAGAAAGTTACATAGTTATGGCCAGGCACAGTAGCGCCTGCCTATAATCCCAGCACTCTGGAAGGCGGAGGCAGGTGGATTGCCTGAGCTCAGAAGTTCAGGACCAGCCTGAGCAAGAGCCAGACATCCTCGCTACTAAAAATAGAAAAACTAGGCAGCACTGTGGCCTGTGTCTATGATTTCAGCTACTCTAGAGGCTGAGGCAAGAGGATCGCTTGAGCCCAGGAATTTGAGGTTGCTGTGACCTATCATGCCATGGCCACTCTACCCAGGGTGATAGAGTGAGACTCTTTCTCAAGACAGAGAAAGAAAACAGAAAGGAAAACAAAAAAGAAAAGGAAATTACAGTTACCATTTATTTGTGCTTACTATGTACAGTAGGCAGAATAATGACCTCCTCTCCTAGCCCCAAAGACACCCTAAGCCTCGGAAACTTTAAATATGGTACATGACATGATAAGGGGGAACTAAGGTGGCAGATGGAATTCGGCTAGTAATTGACTCCAAGTTTTCCCATTAAGATAAAGAACAGGACAAGATGTTCATTCTTACCACTGCTTTTCAACATTACACATTAGTTCTAGGTAATACAGTAAGAAAGGAAAAGGAAATAAAAAGCATACTAACTGGGAAGGAAGAAATAAACTGCTAGTGGATGACATGATGATCCTTGTATAAAATATAAGAGAATAAACCAAAAAACTCCTGGAACTAATAACTGATTATAGCAAGGTTGCAGGACACAGCTTTAATAAAGTCGATTGTTTTCCTGTACACCAGTAATGAACAAGTGGAATTTGAAATTGAAAACACATTACCATTTACATGAGCACCCCCCACAGGGAAATACCTAGGTATAAATCTAACAAAATTTGTATAAGAAGAATATACACAAATGAGGAATATATGAGAAAAACTAAAACTTTGATAGAATATCAAAGAAGAACTAAATAAATGGAGAGAAATTCTGCGTTCATGCTTAGAAAGATTCTGTCATTAAGATGTCTTCTTCCCAAAATTATGTACACATTCAACATAATCCCAATAAAAAATCACAGCAAATTATTTTGTGGACAGTGACAAATTGATTTTAAAGTTTATGTGGAGAGGCAAAAGACCCAGAAGATTGAAGATGGAGTTAAGGTTGCTAATGAAGTGAACCAGCCTTGAAATTGGGAGATTGTCCTTAATTATCAGTTAGTACAATGTAATCGCGAGGATCACTGGAACTAGAAGGAGGGGGAGGAAGGAAAGTCAAGTTTTAGAGCAAGGGAATGTGAGACAGGCTGCTGCTGGCTTCTAAGAGACGGGAAGGAGCTGCAAGTCACAGAATGCGGGCAGCCTCCAGAAGCTGGAAAAGACCAAAAAGAAAAAAAGAATCTTAGAGACCCCAGAAGGGAAGCCAGCTCTGCCCACATCTCAATTTTAGCTCCATTATACCCATTTTGGACTTCTGACCTCTAGTGCTATAAGATGATAAACGTGCAGTTTAAGCCACAAAGTTTGCTGTGATTTGTTACAATGACCATAGGAAACTAACACGCTGTGCCAAAATTGGGGCTAAATGTTTCCTGTCCAAGGATCTCTAACTGTTAGAAACACTGCAATGAAGGCCTGATCATTCAGTTTCTAGAGATGAAGAAGGTACAGAGGCCCTGGATGTTAGGTGACTCGCCCAAGACCTAGGTTAGTAAAATGAGGAGCTGGAGTGTAAATCAGGGCCTGTTTGACTTCAAAGTCCATCATCATCTACTCAAAACTCAAAAGGTATCGAACCCTCAATAACCTAAAGAACCTCCACTCTATGTCCAGATAAGCACTGCTCAACCTCACTGTTAGGCTGGCTCCCCAGAAGCTGCACAAAGCAGGGGGGGAAAAAAGCAGAAGAGGCCTAATTACCATTTAAAAATAGCTCTCTATCTAAATGGCCAAATGAAAGTATTATTTTGGTCTAATTGGTCCAACTGGCTCTGTTTGATACTTCATTTATTCAATATATAGGATTCTTCTGAGGAAAAACATAGAGGGGCCAAGGGGTGACTCCTGCATGTAGGCTAAAAGCTTGGCTGAAAGCAATTTAAATCAATAAGCAAGCCAGGGCTTTGGTCTGGGAAATTTACTACAGTTGGATTTGAAATGCTTTTTTGTCTTTGCTTTTATAATTAATTACTGTTGATAATGCTTTTTGTTATTATTTTTGTAATTAATTACCAAGCATTTAGAGTAGCCAGTGACTTTTCACATGTTGCTTAAACACAGAGATAAGAGATCAGCATCATAAATGGAGTGCACACTTATGGATTACTGAAATGGTCACATAAGAATTACACACTAATTCAACTACAATAAAAAAAATTACACTTGAAGAGCTTATTATATACTATTCCTTCCCCTTCTGAGAAACATTTGAGCAGAAGCCTAGCATGGTTACCATGGCAACTATAATGCAAAATTGGCAGTAACTTTATGAATTGCAAATTCCTCTAAGGGTGTTGGGGATTTTTTTTTCTACTTCCATTTTTAACCATCTCATATGCATTATTCCAGCAATATGTTAAACAAGGTTTTGGGGAACTCATGCATCACTTCAAAACCAGCTATGTTTTAAACCCTCAAATTCCATTATTCTAACAAGAGCAAAGCTAACCAAGGAACACCCAATTTACTGAATTTTAAATGGTCCATTTTTTAATTGAGTTCTTCACCCCTTTGCTGAAGACGATAGAGGTAGTCAAATACATGGTCCCCATCATCTGCTCTTGAATCTCTGAAAATGGAGGAAGGTCCTAGTATTTAAAAAAAAAAAAAAAAACTCATAATTTCACATTCTGTTTCTCCCTCCAAGTAATGTCAGGTACATTTTACATCAATATTTTAATCAAATAAATGATCATTTTCATTGTTTCTCTTTTTCAACCCCATATTCACTCATAGATGCTAATAAGCATGAAAATGACCCAGGGTATTATGCAGTTTCCAGTATAAATGGTTTGCCTGGAGAGTTTAGAGATATACAAAGGCAGCCCAAACTATTGTGCTATATGAGCCTCTTCATGTATAAATACATGTAACTGAGAGGTGCCATTACCCACATAATCATAATTGGTTCAGGCCTTAGCACTTCTATTTCCTAGCCTTGTGGTTTTGAGTCACTTGTGAGAGTCGGTTTCCTCATTTATAAAACAGGGATTTTAATTTTTTGTCCAGGGCATTTCCCGAGTCTATTCCAAAAATCGCATGAGATAATGCATTTGAATATTTCTATGTCCTTTTAAAATATTGCCATCAATTTTTCTGAATTTTTCTTTTAGATAACCAATATTAAGAATCTCCAAAATACAGATATTCTTTATTTTCAAAATCTGGTACCAAGAAGGAAGGATTCATGGATTGGGGGTCTTGGGGTTTAGGAAATAAATTGAAATAAAAGTAAGAATCCAAAGATTGGAATTAAATCCTAGTTTAGAAAAGGAGACCTAAATCATTGCCCCTGTTCAGTTTTCAATTCAGGAAACCTATTTGTTTGCAAAACAGTGACACAGAAAATTACTGCATCCAAAGCACATCTCTAAGACAAGTGTTCACCCATATGCTTCACGAGTTCAAGGAGCAACAGCATTTTGTGAAGAGGAGCAAGTCTACCGGTTTGTTCCTCTCCGTTCCGTCTGAGAGCAACTTCCTGTGGTCAGAGGAATGTTAGTTGTTCTCCTACCTTTGAACAGTAGCCTTCAGAAAGGATGTACGTATGGCATAAACCTCTGATGGACGTGAATCGTGATACACAAGGTAATCAGAGAAGTGTGGTGGAGAAGCTTCAAAAGACTGAGGCCCTGTTTGGCTTCCAAGGACTTTCTGTTCATTCTTTCATTTATTCACTCAACAAACATTTAGTGAAAGCCAATGCTTTGGCACATAAAGGGACGTATCAGGCACAGTTTTACTCACAGGGAAGATTATAGGGCTCTCTTTTCTAGTCCTGACTGGCTAAGGGCTAAGGGAATACAGAAATTGCAAAGACTAACCACAAATAGGGCAGGAACAGATGAGTAGAGACACCTCAGTGAAGTGTTGTTCAAGCTGTATTCCGAGAGGAGCTTCCCAGGTGGGAAGAGGTGGCAGGGATTCTGCAGAGTAGAAAGCACGTGAAAAGTCTCTGAAAGCTCAGACTGGAATGCCGGTAAAGACTTACAGTAACTGGAGCGCAGAATGCCAAGGACAGGGAATAACAACCAAGGAGTCTCAAAAGTGGGTTCAGGCCAACTCAACAGCACATACACAAAAATGAGGAGTCCTGAATTTTTTAAATGAGGGAGAAAATGATGTTTTCAGATCTGGGTTCTGGGCAGGACCCTGTAGGGGTAGCAGGGCTGGCCAAAACAAGTATAAATAGCCGATCAAAAGTCACTGGCACTTCCAGTGGAAGAGCCTGCTCTCCCCAGGGCACACCTAAAACTTCATGGCACAAGAAGTCTGGGAGAGCTGCAGGAAGAAAGTCAGAATCTGCTGGGCTCCACAACTTCTTGATGAGTGAGGAAAATTTTGGAAAACTGTCAGCATTATCTCAGAAGGTGAGCACACAGATTGCAGAGCACTTCTACCTTTCCAAGCTTGGCAATAAGACAAAAATGTGGTCGATTCCCTTCACTCCGAGTAACTCACACCAGATCCTGATGCCCTTCGACTCTTCCAAAGCTACAGCTCCCAAATCATTTCTTTTCCAGAGGTCAGGCATATGGAGCTCATTAAATCCCAAAGAGCAACATTTTGACTGTGTAAAACTATTTGTTTGCGGTACAATTTAATGTTAAGTTTTATTTACGAAGCACTGTGTATTCTTGGTCCTCGGATGACAGCCTGCTTTTCCATAAGCTTAAATGTGGTTTGGAGCAATGGGGAGGACCTTAGACCAAACGTTAGAATTGGAAATCTGGACTTAGGTCAAGCATTTGTAAAAAAGGGAGAGCTTCGTGTCTTGGAGATGGTCCGTCCCAATCTTAGTGTTCTATAGCGGAGGAAACCAAGACTCGGAGAATTTAAATGACAGTGGCTGGAGCTCAGGTCTCCTGATCCTCAGCCGAAAGGCCTTTTTTCTCTTTCTTTTGCCTCCCCGCAATTCAAAACACACACACACACCAAAGAAGAAGAAGAAGAAAAAGGGTCTTTTTCAACAATGATGAAATTTATTCCAATGTGAAAAAATGTTACCCATGTACAATGTACTGGTACCTTCAAATCCTAGTGTAAAAATTAGAGAAAATTGATAAGACATTTGTTTGAAAATGATTTGCTTTCTGTTTGGTGCAAAGTTTTTTAATTTATGTAAGATATATAGGTTTGAAATTAAATCTAAAAGTTTAAATAACTTTGTCAAAGTCACATGGCTGTAAAGTCTAGGCTTCTTCATCAGCAAATAAGCATAGTAATACTCCAAAGTTGGACTGTTTCGTTTAACTAGCCTTTGAGGAAATGCTTAAAAGACATTAGCTATTATTATATTCTATTAAGTGTGGGTTTGGGCTTCAAATACTCTTTCCTGGAGACTCACCATATACTCAGGCCCATGATGCTGTCATTTCTTGAAATATTTGGTACTCTTTTCCTTTGAAACTGTCTTTAGAGCAGCAGTTCTCAACCTGTGGGTCAGGACCCACAGGAACTGTATTTAAAAACCGCGGCATTAGGAAGGTTGAGAACCACTGGCCTAGGAGGATGTTTCTTCATTTTAAGTGATTCTAACATAGAAACATTTATCAAAGCCACTTGAGCAGCTGTTTCAAAACATA
>CAUYRH010072004.1:0-22803 GCA_963574655.1 Perodicticus potto
CTTTATAATAATATAGTTTTTCCAATTTTAATATCAGGTGTATTCAGATGAAGTAGAATGATTTTGAAGTATTTCTTCTTTTTCTATTGTCTATAAGATTTGGCATGATCTGTTTTTGAAATTATCTTTTATTTTTATTTATAAATATTAGTTATCTATTTTTTGAGACTTTGGGGGAAAAAAACAACAAGAAGAAGTTAACTGATGACTCCATAATGAACTTCAGAGTCAAAGCATTCTGTAATAGACATACTCTTATTTGACAATGTGAATGTTACTTTTTTTGCATTATTATTATTAATATTGTTCAATATTTTGTTGTGGCAATCATCTGATTTCTTTTCTGGATGTATGTATCTTCGTTCATTCTTTATGAGGTTTTTGTTTCTAGTCCTTATCTTACACATTGTTATTGTTATTAAATTTTAAGCCTTCTTAATTTTGTGAAGGCAAAAAGTGGAAACCAAATAAACACATGTTTATGTAAAAAAAGTACAAAACAAAACAGTGTTCCTTCATTGGATGTGATCATAGAAACAATTCTTCTTTTTGTTAATGTTTATTGAGCATTTGCCAGATGCCAGGCATCAAGCAAAGGTTAGCAAAACCCACCAAGGTCTTTCCCTTCAGGAGTATAAAATCTACTGAAGGCATCAAATAATCACGAAAAGAAATGCTCATCAACTGCTAGGAAGAAAAACTACACAGTGTTAGTAAAACTAATGATGCAGTTTAATAAACTAAACATAGTTAGTAAAACTTAAGCCCTGACACAGTTTAGAGCTTAAGGAAAGGGCACAGATAACAGGAAAACGTTAGGTTTATCTATTTTATTGACCTTTTCAAAGAACCAACTTAAGAGTATCTTATTGAAAGTAATTTTGACTGTCTTGTGAAAGGAGTGAACTCTAGAAAAACATGTGAAGTATATCCAGGAGGTGAAATTTACTGTTTTTCAACATTTCAAAATCTCTTTATATCTGAAATATTCCCTAACATTCGTATACCCTGGCTCCAAATGATTCTAGCTGACATTCACCTTAGCTGACACTGATACCTCCAGTGTCAGCTACCAACCTATTGACAAGGAACTGGATTGTAACTCTTGTGTCTGCTCAGCAAAAACCAATACATTGGACAATCTTTGATTGCAAGGCCTAAAGACCAAACCAATACCACATTTTAGCTGTGCACATTCTCTTTGATCACCACAGTAATCCCTAAATTAGTTGATACCTCTAGGTGCTAAATTTTAAGATAATGTAATTTTGTGAAAGCACTTATTTGAATTAATGTGCAAATGTTCTACTTGAGTGTGACTGGCTTTAGAAAGAACATTTGGAAGGATTAATGGGTCATATGTCTGTCTGATGAGTGCCTGCTCACCTTTACCAAAACAGCACCCCGCCAGCACTATAAATAAAAGCCCCTGGAGTTCTCTTTCTGAGAATGTGCAGCTGCTGTGGCTGCTGTTGTCACCTCTCGCCGTGATGGCTATGCCTCCCCTGACCAGGCAGGTTAGACTCAGCAATCCTCAGGGGCCCTCAGACCACCAGAGGGTGTCTACTGCTTCCTTTATGCTGCCAATGTGGACACCCTGCCTGGAGTGATGAGAATCCTGAGCTGGGCCTGCTCCTTCATTGCCACCAGGACCGAATATAGCAAAAGGTGCCAAGGACACTTGCTTTTGTTTCACTGATCCAAGGTGAGTATGTGATCTCTGTCTAAACAATCCATAGCTGGGGGGAAAGAATCCGCACTCTGCCAATAATCGTCAAGCAGAAATTTAAGAGAACAGACAGTAAGGTCAAGTAGAAAGCAAATATGGAATACTATTGGGTTTCCCAAGTTGTTTGGTGGTATCAAGTTTAATCTCACAAATATTTTTTGTACCACTTTTATTTTGAAATGATTCCAAACATAGGGAGAAGTTACAAAAATAGTACAAGGTGCATTCAATATACCCTTTGCCCACAGAGTCATCAATTGTTTATTTTCTCCCACTTGCATTATCATTTTCTCTCTCCCTATGTGTATGTGTGTACATATCTCTCCATATATATACATGTGTGCTGAATGTGGCCATGTATAATGTGCTTCGGTGTTTAATGCACACCCACGTTTTGGGCCCAAACTTTCAGGGGAAAAAAATCTTTTGTTTAATTTTTTAATTCTAATTTCTATTTGTTCATATTTAGGTACTTTTTTTGTATCATAGCATGAATGTTAGAATTTATTTTTAACATATTATGGTATAAGGAAGAAGTACACTTTTAACCCATAAACATAAGTAAAAGAATGAAAACCCTTTATACAGATGTGGAATTAGGACTACCCATATGTCATGCCCAGGAGCATTTATTTTTTAACATGTTATGGTACAAGAAAGAGGTATACTTTCACCACATAAGCATAAGTAAAAGGATTAAAAACATTTACAGAGCTACAGAATTAGTACTACCCATATGTAAAGCACATCCTTACTTCTTCCCTCAAAACTCTGGTCAAAAAAGTACTCATGATACACAGCAAAATATGGGTGTGTATACACGTATCTATGTGTCTGTGCATATTATTTTTTAATCACTTGAGAGTGACTTGAAGACATCATGTGTCTTTACCCTGTAATAGTTCGTGTTTACTTCTTCTAAACGAGGACATTTTCTTACATAACCACAACATAATTTTCAAAATAAGAACATTCAATTTTGTTGCAATTCTATTATCTAACCCACAGTACATTTCCAACGTTGGTTAAGTATCCCCAAACTGTGCTATACGGCCCATTGTTTCGCAGTCCAGGCTTCAATCCAGGAAGACACATTGCATTTGGCAGTAATGTCTCATTAGTCTCTTTCAATCAGGAATATTTCCTCAGCATTTGTTTTTGTTGACCTCTCACTTCAGAAGATTCCAGGCCAGTTATCCTATGGATTTTCTTCAGTCTGGGGTTGACAACTGATCCTCAGAACAGATTCAGATCATGCATTTTTGGCAGAAATGTCCCAGAGAGATGCCGAGACCGTTTCAATGCATCCCATCAGGAGGCCCACACTCTCAGTGCATCCCATTTTGAGTAATGTTGGTTTGGGTCACTTGGAAAAGGAAGTATCTACCAGATTTCTCTACTGTAAGATAATTATATTTTCCTGGATAATTAATGAGTAATTCACGGGGAGACACTTTGAGACCATAAAACCATCTTGTTCCTCATCAAATTCTCACTCACTAGTTTTAGCCACCATCCCTGATTTTCTAAGTCCATCATTCCTCCAATAATTATTCCATGGTGTTCTACATTATGATTTTTTTCTTATTGATTCTATAATTATTAGTCAGCTTTTCTTTTTATGTATGTGTGCATGCACTTCTTAATTGTAGTGATTTACTTGTTTATTATGATTTTACCACTTTTTTTTGTAACTTAGAGAATAATCCAGGGATTATTTTGGTTGCTTTTGGTAAAAAACCAAATATTGAGATAAGGTTGATATATAAAAAGCTATACCTAGTTAATGTATGCAACTGATTGAGTGTTGTGATGAGACCATCATCGCAATCAAAGTTATAAATTTACCTTCCACCTCAAAAAGTTCCCTTCTAGACCCCTGATTTTGTTTAATATTTTTTTCTTTGTGGTGTGAGCCCTTAATACAGGATCTACCCCCTTAGCAAATGCTTAAGTACAGAATACAGTATGGTTAACTCTAGGCTATACAGTTCGTGGATCTCCAGAACCTATTGAATTTATTTCAGTCTTGTATCAATATGAACACATAGATTTTTATTTTGTTCAATGTGTTATAATTGTTATTTATTATTAGGCTTAAATTGACCCAGATTGGCCAGTATGAACCTCTTCAAGCAGACTCCTACGTTCTTTTAGTATGTCCTCATTAATTTTTGAGCACTTTCTTACTTTCTAGGGAAATAAGAGATTCGTGGATACATTTAACAAAATAATTACATGTTTGTATGAACTACAGCCACAAAAAATACCACTGAGATCAGCCTTCCTTCCTCAGGGCCTTGTCTGAGGAGGCTCATGGATGTAAGGGATGGGGACACACCAGGCAGGGATGCTGCCTGTACCTGAGAAGCGTTTGGTGGCAGAATCCTGGGCGTGACCTTAGGGATTGGGGGCCACTAGTCCATGATTTCCTTCTTCAAGCATCTTTGAACGCCCTCTGTCCTAGTCTCATGACAATTGCTCTACTCCTGCTATTCAGGATAGATACAGAGGAGAAATAAGATTCAGAATGAATCCAAGACCTTAGATATGCATTGCCCATGCCTCAACCTCCAGGGCAACTGTCTTTATGTTGGACATCTCTGCACCAGGCCATAAGAACAGAGGCAGCAATGAGGCACCAGAGGCAGCAGCCCAGGACAGAGGTCAGGTTCAGAGTAGCCTGCTCAGATCGCCTCAGCAACCTCTCCACTGAGAAGACACAAACCCAAATGTGGAGGAAAGTTTGCATTTCAAGCCTAAAACCTAAATGCCTATTCCTCTCTCACGAAGGATTAAAGTGGTTAAATTATTCTTCTCACAAAAAAAAATGTCAAAAGATTTATTTTAACCTCTAATCTCTCTTCAGACCTTAAAGGAAGATTAACGGTATGAGTGGAGGATTTAATTCTGTTACAATGTTTTTGTCTTAAGATCACATTTTCCCAGCAGATTCCATGATTACAGTGTATTAATCATAATTCAGATGACTTACTCCTTCTCTTGTTTAGAGGCAACACCACAATTGGGAGCTCAGTTCTGGAAAGCTGAGTCCTCCATAATTCGCACTGAAAGGAAAGGGGAGGAGTGTGTTAGCCACAGATTCAACTGGAAAATCACATTCTGTGAACCTGTCAACAAATCACCTCAGGGGTTTTTCATAGAGGGCCTTAAATCTGTGTTTGCCAGATATGGACCTTACCTCTGAAAGTGGGAAAACATCATATCCCAAATCGACACACGTGATGACAGACTTGAAAGAGAAATAAATTATCCCCATAATAGCCTTGATTTAATCTTTGGGGCATGGTTAGACTGAGCAAATGAAGTAAGGCCAAAACATTTCCTCACCTACCTCATGAGAAAGTAAGCCCTTTTATTTTTGCAACAGACATTAATTTTATGGTTTGGTTGGGCACCATCACCCTCACCTCTCCACTTACAGAGGAATTTCCCCTCCATTTAAATTCAGAGAAGAAGGGTGGAGGGTGTGGGAGAGGCAGGAGGCCGCAAGAAGAATGTGGCCCAAGCTCACGACGCTTTACCTTCTGCTCTTTGGAAACATGGTGGCTTTAAAGGCAATTTAGAAATAACTGTGTTAGCATGTGGAAAGTTAGTCTTCACAGCATATGTAAGGGGTCTCTTGGCACACAAAAGGTGTCTGATAAAGTGTGTTCCAGACCAAAGCTCCAAATTAAGTATTTGAGAATGTCATCCAAAAGGGGGGAAAAAAAAAAAGCCAAATAGTTGGCAAAAACACAGCTGAATCGTGAAACTGTACACCGGGCTGCCAAGTCTCAAAGAATACTCTTAGGTACAATTTACTAAACCAACTAAATAAGAGGCAGCCATAAATTTCAGATGAATGCAGATGTTGGTGGACTCTGGAGTCACCTCTAAGCCTATTAAAACTTTAAACACTCTGGTGCCTGATAGCCTAAAAGGCTGGAAGTAGTGCTGTGGAGAGCTGCTTAAAGAAGACTAGTGAGTATGTGTGAGGGAGAAAGAGGGAGAGACTGAGAGAGGTCTGCAGCTACCAGGTGCCCACTCTACCCCGCTGGGCCCGAGAATGTACCTCCGAAAAGAAAAGAAAATGCCTGCGGAAATCGCCACGTGGTGCCAGTGGAAAATGTAAACTGCTCCAAGACCAAAAGCGCCAACGAAGCTGTTGAAGTCACAGAGCTTTTAGACAGATTTTTAGAAGCAAAAGGCCTGCTTCGGGGGCTTACTTTAAATGCAATTCCATTAAGCTAATGCATGAAGTAAAGCAAGTGGGAATGTTCAGATAGGAAACCAGCTTCCACACTTCCGCCCCAGAGATGGGGCTCCACAGCAGAGCTGAGAGGGAGACTCTGTTTTCGTGGCTTGCCAACCCTCCCGCAGCAGGGCGTCTCCTCAGACACTGAGGTAGGGCTCGTTTTCTAGAGTAGTTCTATTTCCCTCAGGACAGAAAGGATGGTTTTGACCCCTATCTGTGCTGCAGTGTGCGACGTCCAGAGAGCTAGGTAGGCTTTTAAAGACCTCACTTTTCTAAAATGTTCAAAATCTTTTGTTCTAAAATATGTGCTTTGGAAACCAAAATGTAATGCTAAAATATTCTCTAAAATCTGTTCCATTAGTGAAATGATGGGATTTTTACCTAGTTGTCTTGAGATGATGATCACATTGAAAAGATGGGCAGGAACTGACAATCTGGAATATTAACTAACTACCTTTACAGTGAGCACCATTCACGCATATAAGCAACTTTCCTAAACTTCTTCCCTTCAAAGTCCAGGCTTGGCCTCCACCGGGTACATTGATCCTGGACAGATTCTGGCTTCTCAACACTGACAACTGAAAACATAAAATAATCCAATACAAGAGATATTCAAGTAGACCAATGAACAAACAAGTCTGGGCGTGCCATAAGTATGTTCTTGATCTCCTGGTGAAGAACACCAGAGTCAGGCGTCGGACAGGATCCCAACTGCACTATTCACCGCGACTGATAATGACCTTGGACAAGTGATCTAACTTCTAATGGGGTAACCATAAAAATCCCCACCCGTATTAGTCAAGGTTCTCCGGAGAAAACGGAACTAATAGGATATGTGTGTGTGTCCATAAAGAAATTTAAGGCATTGGCTCATGTGATTATGGAGATTGGCAAGACCAAAATCTGCAGGGTAGGCTGGCGGGCTGAAGACCAGGGAAGCGCCAATGCTGTAGTCCAAGTCCAAAGGCCATCTGCTGGCAGAATTTCCTCTGGAGGAGGAGGTCAGTCTTGTTTTCTATTCAGGGCTTCAGCTGATTGAATAGGCCCACTCACAATATGAAGGGGAATCTGTTTTATCCCGTCTATTTCTTTAAATATTAATCTCAATCAAAAGCCCCCTCACAGAAACATTCGGTAATATATTTAATTACTTATCTGGGCACCATGGCTCAGCCAAATGGACACTTAAAATTAACCATCACACCAGGTCATGATGTTTGACAGGCTCAAATCAGTTAACTTAGGTAAAATGCTCAAGACCGTGACAGATTGGTACTTAGCACTATTGGAATTTGTTTTTTAGGCAAGGCATGATGAGTGGCAAAGGACCTATGTTCATTACTTCCCAGGAAAAAGGGAAGTTACTTCTCCCAAACAGTTAGGAAGGGCCTCAGAAAGATATGAGAAATTTCTAGAAAGTGGAAATGAGAAAAAAGTGGCTGGAACACCATGAGACTGGAGTGCAACTTAGGGGAAATCTGACCAGGAGCAGTGGGGCTTGTGCAAAATTGGGAAGAAAGAGTGGCCTTTGGAGAAGATGACATTCTCAGACGCGCTTTGCAGAGCCACTGGCAGCCTCTCCAAGGCATGGGGACTGCACTGAGTAAAGAGGGTGTAAAATACCTTTTCCGGAAGGGCCGAGCAGGACATGAGACCTTCCAAGTAGAGACTGCAACACTCCACATAATGAATGAAGATGGGCCGTTTTGTCCACTGCCCCTAAAAACCACAGAAATGAAGAGGAAAGTCTATAATAAAGTTGAAAAGAGGCCAGGGTTTCTGGTTTAGGATATTGAAAATTGCCTGCAGGTAGATCCCTGTAAAGGGGACGGTTGGCCCAAGGGGAGAGTGGCAGAAAATTAAGCAATTTTGCAAGTGTCATTTTCCTTCAGTCTTTTCCCTTGCTACATAGTTTGTCTCTCACTTTAAATAAACCTACTCTTCTGAATTTACGCCATTCATAAAACAGGACACTAATTTATTCTACTCAGTCAAAAGGCTCAAACATAACACTGCACGTTAGACAGTGACAAACTATGTTATTGCAGCCTAACACCAGAAGACGTTCATAATCCACAAGAAAAAGAGAGGAAGAGAATTAAGTTATGGGATCAGGGCACCGGGACATCCTCCCACATGGGAGGTTAAGAGGTAGATAGTCAGGACCAAGAGTTAAGATGTTCTGTAAAACCTCTTGTAGTTCAAGACCGAGAATATTCCCTCCATACTATACATTGCTTCGATCTTTTGTTTCTGCAGGTTGTCTTGATTAAACTAAAGGTTTTTTCCCTTGTGAAAATCATTCACATTTTATTTTTATAATAGGTTGTAGTGATGAAATCAAATTTCTCTTGCATAAAATATTTTTAGTATTTACTTAGTTTGAATTTAGCTTTTCTATTCATCATTTACACTCCATATCTTAGATATTCTAGGGTAGGAAGAAATGAACTCTGAGCTGAGGACCAAGGTGCCCAAAGAAGAGAAAGAAAAGAACTGCTAAGCTGGCATGCTAGACAGCAGTCTTAGACACAACCAAAGTTAGCACATCTGGCCTGTACCAGCTTTGCTCTGCTACTGTCTAAAGTACCTTGAACATTTCATCTGCCAGGCTAAAAGACAAAGCCATAACCAGAGCTTCTATTTCCACCTTCCCTAAAAAACAAAAAAGAGAAGAATCTATTCAATGTGTATTTCTAATCACTGAATACCTTCAATAGGTTAACCACTTTTAATATGTTAACTTAAAAGGAAATAAGATCTTTTCCTTAAAGACATTTGACACAAGACACTAGATTTGGGGGAGTATTTAGAGCCTTTAGAACTGAGAAAGATGTAGGTCTTGGCTGCCTTCCAAAGACGGGTAAGATCTGAGTTGGCAGAGAGGGAGGACTCACTCTCAGCAGAGGGAGGTAGGGACAGAGACCTGGATAGTGACAGTGACCATGATGTGTCTGGAATCCTTTCAGGGCCCACTGGAAGACTGTTCTCCCTAAGCCGAGAATATGTGTCAGGGAGAAAAGCAAGACAAGGGTGGAGAGGCCACAGGGTCACATTGTTTCAGACCAAACTTGCTTTCTTCCCTTGCTAAGATGAGACTTCAGCTAAATCACTGCTGACCTAGACCTGGTGTCAGTACATAGTAAGTGCTCAGTAAATACTTGTTGCATAAATGACCTATCTGCTTTGCTGGCATCCATTCCTCCCATCACAGTGACCTTTACAGCCATTCTGATCATGGCCATGAGGTGAAGAGGAGAATCAGAGAGAGCCCTCGGAGCCTCTCCCATGCCTGGGCTATCACAGACCGGTAGTTTGGGTCAAGTGTGAGAGATGACCAGATGCTGAGTGTGTTAGTCTGTTTTGTGTTGCTGTAAAGAAATATGTGAGACAGGGTAATTTATAAAGAAAGAGGTTTCTTTGGCTCATGGTTGGGCAAGCTGGACAAGAAGCCTGGCACCAGCATCTGCATCTGGTGAGGACTTCTGGGAGCATCCAGTCAAGGCAGAAGGGGACAGGGAGGAGGGTAGAAGGTGCATCACGTGGGGAGAGCAGGATCAGGAGAGGAAGGAGGTCCCAGGCCTTTTTAAATAACTAGCTGGCATGTGAGCTAACAAAGTGAGAACTCACTCATTTTAGCAGAGAAGGTGCCAACCTAGTCCCGAGGACTCTGCCCCCAGGACCCCAAACACTTCCCACAAGACCCCACCTCCAACACTGGGGATGGAATTTCAGCATGAGATTTGGAGGCAACGAACATCCAAATCATATCACCAAGTATATTCGAGTTTTTTGTAGTGGATGATGGTGAAGGAGAATGAATCTCACAAACATTTTTCTTTTCTTGAGGGTTTCAGAAAACCAGGAATCTGGGGAAGCAGTGTGTTGGTAATGAATGAGGAGGAGAAATTTTTTGAAGATAAAATACATCATCCTCTAACTGGTGCTAACACCGCTTGTGAAAGCAAGCAAGGGCTTGGTTTGACTATACAAACCACCATTAGCTTCTTATTTTTATGGCAGTCTCTTCATAAGCTAAAGTCAAGCAAAGGGTGACTGTGAAATTAAAAGGGAAAATATCTGGGAAAGGAAAATGTAGAGCTTAATAAAGTAGGTCAGCTTCAGAGATCTGCCCCGGCGTCACTTCAGAACCCGTGGAAGCTTAAGAACCAGTGTGTGATTTGCCACAGTCACTTCTCCTGGCCTTGCTCCTTCTCTATGGAAGCATATAGAGACAGAGCCTCCATTCTCCTGGGGCTCTGGGGGATGGCACACCCAGCACCCACACACAGCATGCGGGCACATGAAAAACAAACGTGTTGGGTTAAGCCACCGAGGTTTCCAGGTTGTTAATTCAGCAAAACCTAGTCTGTCTTTGGACAAAAATCTAGAATAAAAACAGGGTGATGGAGGAGGAAAGGATCTTTAAAACATACAGCAAGGGCTATACTCTACCATCTATAATAAATTAATTATTTATGTGGGAAACCTTAGTGTATCATTATCTGGTTCATTTCCCTTTCCCCTAACACCCAAATCCATAATAACATTAAAACCAATAAGGTAGGATAGTAGCATCCTTATAAAAAGTCACGAGATAAAAATACTTTCTCTGTGCTTTCTTGTAGCTCATAGTGCTAAGTAGCCACTAGAGCTCAGAGAAGTTAAGTCACTTGCCTGAAGTCACACTGCGAATAAATGGCGGAGCTGGGAAAGTTGGGTTGAATTCAGAGTGTGGCCTCAGAGCCCACCTGCTTAAGCAATATTCTCTACTGTCTCTTCATTTTTCCCAAACCCAGACAGGTTAAATGATTGTCCCAGGGTCCAGAACTAGCTAGCAGCAGAGCCTCAACTAGAGTTCAGGTTTGGTTCTCCTCCCTTCACGGCTCTGTCTCACCCCAGCTTCTCCCCTTTGTCCAGATCCCCTCTACCTGGCCTCTCCTCTGCCTATGCCCTGGCCCCTCTGCAGGACTGGTCTGGGAGTCCTGGGAGCCTTCCAGGTAGTGGGCAGGGAAAGCTCCGCTAAGATGCGTTATAACCCAGCACTAACGTCTCTGCTGGTGGCACACACAGCTGCAGGAACCCTGGTCATCAGGCCCCCACCCCCCACCCCCCAGCCATCTCCGGGTTCCTCACCTGCTCTTGCTCTTTCCGTGTTTTTGTAATTGCTTAAGCTTCCCAGGTGATTGTGGTGGCCAACCAGAATGGGAACTGCTTCCCACAGGAAGGCGAACAACAAGTCACAGAAGTTAGAGCCTGTGTTCCGTGGGCTCCTCCCACGTGGGGGCTGTTTCCACACCATCTGCTGTGAGGGGTCTGGCTTGACCTCACCCTGGGACAGGGTGGCTCCCTGCAGAGAGCCCCACTTCCATCCTGCGAAGGCACCACCACCCTGGGAAGGGTCAAGTCAGCAGAAAAGGGGGGACAGCAGCGCTCCTGGGCCAGCACCCTTCCCTCTGCTCCAAGCCCGGCTCCGGATAAGCATGTGAAAGGTGCTTCTTAGGGGGGATTTTCAGGGCTGGGTAAGTCCTCAGAGATCCTGACTTCTGCCTTTCATTCACAGGACAAGTGGGCTCTGCGGTGGTCAGGTCAGGCGGGGCGGAGGGCAGCCGCTGCGCGGAAGCTGACGGGGAGCCCAGACGAGCAGCTGCAGGCAGGCCCTGAACATTTCAGTGGCTCATCACGGCAGAAGTGGAGGATGTGACCATAGGGCCATGAGGACTGGACACATCCCGTCCTTCCAAGTTGCAGCTGTCTTATTTCCTTTCGGCCTCAGACAGCTTGGATGAAGCTCGAGGGAGGATGGAGAAACCAAGACCTCTGTCTGTACAGCAACTGCCAGGCCCGAGGAGGCTGTTCGGGGAAGGTGCTGATCACGCCCTTAGTGACCACTGGGCACAGAGACTCCTCAAAGGAAGGTCCTGCCTGCAGCAGGGACCGGCACCATCCCCTGAGGAGAAAACAGCAGGGCTGCCTGCAGCCTCTCAGGGCTAAGGCCTGCTAGACAAGCTCACTTTCTTGCTTTCAAAATCAGAGCTAAAGTCCTGACGGTGGGAAGAGTAGGGGAGGCGGTCGATAAGAAAACGTGGTCCGAAATGGATGCCCTGTGACCAGATTAATGAACCAGCCGTATGGCAGTTCCCAATAATGACCTTGTCCTGCCGTAATGTCCATTTTTCCCCCCTCCTGAAAGTTAGTGTATCTGAGCCAAGCCTTCTCTCTTCTTTCCCTGGGGAAAACAGAGAAAAAAAGGCCTGTGACCTGCATTTGAAAACATCTGGTGGGGATATCAGGAAAGTAAAAGCAAAAGCTATAATTTAACTTACCTTTTGGGACAGCGTTTATTACATTTACTTTCTTGGATACGCAGAAAAGTTTGGCATTTCCCCATTAGTTAATGAGTTCGGAATTTTATTAATCAATATCTAAATGTTCATAAAATAATGCCTCCTTTTAAAATCGGGGGCACGGACCATTTCCAAATGCTTCCAGTCAGAAGGAATAATATTAAAATGCAGGCCGCGTATGTGCTAAAGCCAGTCTTCAGGGAGCAGGGCCATAAGCTCTCAATTATCCCAATCACCTCCAGAGCCAGAGACCCAGGAATACATCTGAGGAACTAAGGGGCCTAGAGGGCCCTCGGGCAGCCCACACTGGCCTCCTTGCTTCCCTTCACCCAGTCCTCACACGACCCCCCTACACCCCCAGCTCAGCTGTCATACCTGCCCCAGGGCCTGTCAGAGCAGCTGGGTGTTAATCACACAAATCAAGGGAGTGTGTTGATGCTCAGGCCAAGTGTGGATCTCCTGTGAAGTTACGCACTTTGTCCTACGTGCTGGAAAAATGGAAAGTGTGTCTGACATTTGCCTTGTTTTCAGAGTACTTATTCCTGCTATCATTTAATGGGACTGATTTGTTTATGTCAGCTTCCCCAACAAGTTGGTAAAGTTAATGAGAGCAGGAACCACGTCTGTTTTGCTCACATTAGATACTAAGCACCCAGCACAGGACCTGGTACAAAGTAGGTACTCAGTAAACAGGTGGGGAATGTCCAGCAATTCCATTCCCAACAAACACCAGAGAGAAATGAGTGCGTTTGTCCATTAAATATCAGGGATGCAAATGTTCAGAACAGATTTGTTCATAGGAGCCAGAAACTAAAAACAACCCACACGTTCGCCAGCAAGAGAATGGATAAATAGGATGTGGGATATTCACAGCGGCCTACTACCCAGAAACAGAAAAGAAAAATACAAAAAGAAAAGCTAAAACTTTACTCAACAATACAATATGGAGTCAATGAAGCCCCTCCAAATGTGCGATTACATTTATATGGAAGTCCGAGAGAGTACAAACCGGCAGCAGCAAAGTCAGACCAGGGCTGACTCCTACGGGGACGGGTGGTGGTGCGCCTGGGTGGCAGAGCGCTGGCTGGAGAGGGTCTGGGATTGCTTGAGGAGCTGGAAGCCCATTCTTCGGGTGGGGGTGGAATGAATGCTGAATAGTTCCAATAGTTCCAGTTCCAGAATGATAACCAAGGAAGGAAAGCTATGGCTTAGGGCTCTGCGTAGGAGCTCTCGGAAAAAGAGCTCCATGACAGCAGTGACTTGTCCTGTTCAAACTGAGTCCCCATATTTAGAATAGTGCCCACCACGCAGTAAAATGCTCTTGAGAGAGACAGATTTTCATTCCCGTGGCCACACACGTGCCATCAGCACCCTTCACAGTCACTAGCACTCTGCCTTCCAAGAGGACCCACTGAGGGCAGCTGCTGGCCCCGGTCGGCCTGACACAGTGTCACTGTGGTTGTCACACAGTGTCAGCCACTTCTTTCTCCTGGGCTCCTTCCTGTTTTTTCAATTCTCTCACTCCGCCAGACTCAACTCTTTCCCCATCTTTCCCACCTCCTTCTGCCTCATATGCCACAGCTGCTCTGTAACCAAGAGCCCATCTGCTGCCCTGGTCTGTTTCTCCTCACAACACTCTGACACCAAAAAGTGTGAATGTTTTTCCACACCCACCCAACTAGTTCTCAAGCTCTCTGGACACTAACAATTCAATGCAGTTCTCATCCTAACTCATGTGCTCAGATCCCACGTAGGAAGGACCTAGTCTCACAAGGCTGCCCCCACTGCAGACACCAAGCACAAGCTCAGCCTCTCATACCTCTGACAGACTGGAGATAAAGTTAGGGGGTTCCTGCAGCCCCCTCCTCAGTTTCAGCAACTTGCCAGAATGGTTGTCAGAACTCAGGAAAACAGTCTACTTATTATTACTGGCTTATTATAAAGAACACAACTCAGAAGAGCCAAACAGAAGAGAGGCTATGGGGGAGGGGTGTCCCACCCTCCCAGCACCTCCATGCGTTCACTAGCACAGAAGCCCTCTGGACCTCACAACTTGGGAAATTTATGGCAGTTCCATGATGTAGGCATGATGCTTAAATCATTGGCCTCTGGTGATTAACTCAATCTCTAATCCTTCTTCCTTTCCCAGAGGCTGAGTTGGGGCTAAAAGTTCCAATCCTCTAATTCTGCCTTGGTCTTTCTGGCAACCAGCCCCCATCCCGAAGCTAAGGCCCCCCAGCCACCAGCCATCTCATTAGCAGGAGCTCAGGGCTTATGGATAACAGAAGGTGCTCCTCTCACCCCATCCCATCACATCATACAGGAAATTCCAAGGGTTTTCCAGCTCTGTGTCAGGACTGGAACCGAGGCTGAAGACCAAGGCCGCATTTCTTACAATATCAAGTCATCTCGTGTATCTGTTCACGCCTGTCTTCCCCACCACTATCACCCTAGCTCAGGCTTCCATTACCTCAGCCTGGCATCAGCGTCCTCAGGCGTCTCGGAGCCACAGGTCCTAGAGTGCAGTTTAAGTCATGGCACGCTTCTGTTCACAAAGCTTCAAGGCTCCCACTGCCCTCTGGGTGATACACCACACTCCTTGGCTGCCACGAAAGGTCTTCTAAAAACAGGCCTCCAGCGCCTTTCTACCTCCGTCTCCTGTTACTCTCCTCCATGTTCCCCATGTTTAAGTCAAACCAAACCCTTTGAATTCCCCAATCAAACATGGCGGTTTCCCGCCCGCAAACCTCCTAGTGACGCCTTCCGGTCCCTTCTCTCCGCAGCTACCCTCTCTAGCACTGCAGGTTCTGCCTGAAAGCCTGCCCTTCTTTCACAAAGCCCCATCTCACAAATCGCCTTCCCCAGTGAGGCCCTTGCTCTCCTCACTTCCTGCTCTGGATTGATTTTTTTCTGTTGGTGCCACGTTTATGTCCCATACCATAAACTGTGAGCTCACGTAGGGCAGAGTGCAGCATCTTGTCCCTGGATGTTTGTCAGATGCATGAAAGAATAAATGCAGGAAGGAAAGCAAATCGCCCCTTTGCTGTTACGGCTGTTACGCTGAGTAGGACTGGATGAATTAATTCACACCTGCAGCTCAACGACCGTCTAAAGGATCATGCACACAAAGATATTTCCATTGTAACTGGGGACAATCCACGAACCAATGAATGACTCCAAATGATAGAACTTCACTTGTATAGGGCTGGTGCCTCCGCAACTCACAGGACCTACTTTGGGTAAAAACTGCCTTCAGGACTGGCAAGGCCTGAATGTTTCAGGTTTCCAGAATGGGATTGTGGTCCATGTGGCCCGTCGAGTGGGGCTAACAGTACACTGACTGCTCTGGTGTCACTTTGAGAAAGTCACCAACCTAGACCTGAATCCCGGTTTATCCATCCAGTGGGAATGATGGTCCCACTTTCCCAGTTCTCCTGAGGGACAGTGTTCCAGGCAGGCAAGTAGGAAGTGCCAAAGTAGCCTTTAACTTGCCATGTTTTATTTGGGCCTCTGACCACCGCAGGTATGCTGCGGTTCTGTCTGGCTCCACCTGGCTTTGGTAGGACAAAGGGAGCCCGCCCTCCCCCTCGCTGGACATTGCAAGGAGATGCTCTAACTCCCCCTCCAGTCTCTCTGGGAAGTCACAACAGGAGGCAATTTAGGGCAGGCTCCTGATTCTTATGAATTCCCCCACCTCTGAGTTCATTAAGACCAAAGGAGCTTTTCCAGGGAGGAGAGAGACATTCCAGTCTGTTGACATAAGAATGCCCACGGGACAGTCCGGGGGAAACCATCGTACAGGAAGAAGGCTGATGAGACTGCGTGGCGGAGGCTGGAGGAGAACACGAGGTCTCGGGGTCAAGCGACGGGAGTGAGAAGCGGAGAGAGCACGTCTGCCAGCTCCTCCGGTCGGACACACGCCCTCGGCACCGAGAGCCGACACGCACTCACGAACTTTGAAAACACCAGAAATAAATGCAAAGTTTTCCCTTGGAAAAAATTATAGCCCTTGGCAGAAAACCACGAAGGGAACAGTGAGGGACCAGGCCCAGCCTGGCCCGTTCACGCTCAGACGCTGCCTCTCTGTACATGAAAGCTCCTGCTGGCTGGTCGGGCAGGACCCCTGGCCGGGCCCTCCGCTCTCCTTGGCTCTCCTCGGGGAGGATGGGGTCTCACTGCCAACTGGCAGCGAAGCTGCACACATTGGCAGGGTCCCACCTTGCTTTAAGTGAATGCATGTGCACCTCTCAAGCTCACAGAGCGTGCTCATTAGCCTGGTCCACTGTCCCTTCGAGGAAGGTGCAGGTGGCCTGTCTTCCCACACTGGCTGGGCCCAGTTCCGTCCTCTCCTGGGAGGCAGGTAAGACGCCTTTACTCCCAGTCCCCTGTATGAACAAACGTCCTCTAGAAAGACCTTCCACATACAGAGCTAAATGCTGGCTCTTTTGCAGGCATTGGATTCTCCTTACACATTTCTGTGGCTACCGTGCTCTGTCCAAGAGGAGAGAAGTTGGGAGAGCTGAAAACTCCCCCAAAAGTTAGGCACCGAGCATGTCTCTAAATTCGCCCCGGGGAACACAGCCCAGAAAAATTGTTAATTAAATCTCAGTGGAAAACTAAGTCTGACCACAGTCATCTTGAGTCTAAAATGGACCCGCTGAGGAATAAAGGAGATCCATCCCATGGTCACGCTAGGAGGCACCTCATCTCTGCCCAGGCAGTGTCTGCTGAGGAGTCCTTGAACCGTAAAAGACATGCCAGCCCCTGAAGGGAAGGGCAGATGAAAAGAAGCCGGAGGAGTTGGAGGACGTCCATTCCTCGCCCTCCCCTCAGCCCTTGCCCCCTGAGAGGCCCTCTTCTTCTCCTCTGGCACATTCTCCCCTTTGTCACAATCTCTCCCCAACCCCATTTTAGGTTAACTTTTCAAAATAATGGATTTCCTATTGGAAGATTGCACTTATCTCTTTGAAAAATGGTGAAGAGGGTGCCAACTGCCACCTGCCCGAGTGTGTGTGGTTTGGCTGGTGGGGGCGGGAGGGGTATGGTAAATTAGCAAGTGTGAGACAGAGGAGCAAATAATAGCAAACAGGAGGCCTCTGGGGCGCTGAGCACCACAGTGTGGTCTGAGGCCACCCGTCTGCAGGGCTGTGTGCATTTCTCTTGGCCGTGGGGGTAGAAGCGTGGAGAAAGCAGGTGTGAGTGAGGCCACGTTGAAGCTTCTCGGGTGGCACCAAGAAGAGGTGGGTCTTGGGTGGAGTCAGGCAGGAGAGAGGTTGACTTCATGGGCGACCATCAAGTCTGCATAAGAGGAAAGGAAAGGCAGGAGGTGGCTGGAGGCGAGAAACTCCAGGGCTCAGGAAACCATCCTGAAAGTCCAAACCCAGAGCCACCTTCTGTACGATGCTTTCCCTGAACAGAGCCACCTAGAAAGATCTGCGGGGCTCGTGGCGCCCCAGGGAGCCGTATCTGCCCCGTTTTGTCTTTTACACATCTAGGAGACCTTCCCTACTCCCAAGTTTAATTTAGCTCCTTCTCCACAGCCTGCAATCTTCGGCTTCACTAGAGATCTTCAAATGGTCTGTGGTGAGAGGCAGAGAGGAAATTGCAAGAGACAGGGCGGGCACAGATAATGAAGCCAGAGGTGGGGAATGGTGCGAGGCTGCTTTTTAAAAATTCCTCTCTGGACAACTATTTAGGAGGGAAAGGCAGGGACACAGGAGTTCCATCCCTGTCACCTTGCCGCCCATCCACTAAAGCTCAGGCTACCAGGTAGGGGCAGCAGGAGGTGGACCTCCTCCACACCCCCATTCCTCAACCGCATCCAGCCACCCGGGAAGAAGAGGAGGAGGAGGAAGCAGCTTCTGCCCCCTTTCCTTCAGCTCTGCACCGGCTGCAGGGGCCAGTGATTGCTGTGCTGCATGCTGACAACCCTAAGGCTCCCAATGTCAGCAAGCCCTTCTCAGTGATGCAAGGTCAACTGAGGTCAGAGCTGTCTGTGCCCCACCTTACAAACTTCAAAAGGAACAACTGTTCTTTGCCTCAATTTTTTTTTTTTTTGAGACAGAGCCTCAAGCTATCACCCTGGATAGAGTGCAGTGGCATCACAGCTCACAGCAACCTCCAATTCCTGGGCTCAAGCGAGGCTCCTGCCTCCGCCTCCCAAGTAACTGGGACTACAGGCGCCTGCCACAACGCCTGGCCATTTTTTGGTTGCAGCCCTCATTGTTGTTTGGCCGGCAGGGCTGGATTCGAACCCTCCAGCTCAGGTGTATGTGGCTGGCGCCCTACCCTGTTGAGCCACAAGCGCCGAGCCAGGCCAGGTTAATTTTTAAAAGCTGAAACACATCTGTAGAAATTCTCAGTAACACTAAAACAGCCATCTGAATACACCATCCCACCCTGGATGGATATGCTCCACTGTTCAGGCCTGCTGATATGTCTGCTTGCCAGCCAAGTTCCGGGACACTACATTTCTAATCTAGATCAGCCAGTTGATGACGGTGCAGGGAATCACCTTCACGGATCCCTTTGCTTCAGTGCAAAATTGGTAAAAGCAAGTTGGGAGTAGTGTTAAGCGTCTGTCTCACATAGCCAGCAGTCCCACCTTCAGGGGTTCACCTGAGAGAAATGTGTGAAGATTTATGACTTCAAAAATGGTAATAGAAGTGTTTATTTACTAAAGCAGAGGGAAAAAATGTTAAAAAGTGGAAATGTCGTTGAATGAGTTATACGACCAAAGATACTTCTCAACCCTCAACAGTAATATATTATTATATATTTAGCACAAGAAGTTCACAATAGATAAAGTAAATAAAAAGGGATCATATAGGGAAAGATCTCATTTTTGTGAAATTAAATAGAGAAAGGAAGAGAGGAGACAAGGAGGAAAGAAAGGATATAAATCTTAAAATCCTTTTCTGTGTAGTGATTTTTCTTTTTTTTTTTAAGCTTACTGTAGTGTACAAATTTTCCTTATAAGATATTTTTTTAATTAGAGAAAAAAAATCATACAATTTAAGCATTTGCCGGAGGGCACACATGTGCACACACGCACACTCACAGTCTGTCAGCTGAGTGTGACTGCCCCCGAGATGCCACTCCTGTCTACCAGCCTCCTGCTGAGGGGCCTGGGTGGGCAGCGTCCACCACCTGGGGCTCAGAGCATGTTCTGGTGGCACTTGCTTCCCATTCCAAGAGGCCAAGCTGCACCAGGTGGAGGCCAGGAAGAAAGGCTGAGGGCTGAGGCAGATGGGGGACATTAGGACGCCTGGCTATCCAAGTTCTCTTATTATTAGCACAGGCATGAGAACCAAACAGATCTTCTGTTTCAGAATAATTTTGTTTTCCAAGCCCAAAGTACTGAATCTACAGAAAAAGGAGAAAGCCCCAAAGGGCTATGCTGGCCCTGATGAGGTTTTTCAATCCATGGCTTTACACTCGCAGTTGATTTCAAATGTTCGCTTCCTGCTGAGGCGTAGCGTGTGTGTGTGCACGTGCTGTCCAAATGGTGGCTCCTTTACTAAGTGTCCTAAAGCACAGCACGGAGCTGGCAGGGCTAGGAGGCTGCAGGTCCAAGCAGCCACACCCACTCCACACCCTTGGTTTTCACTTAAGTCTCTAGGCCTCAGTTTCCTCCTCTGTAGTAATGGGTACTGCGTGTTCAGTAATAACCAGTGTAATAGCAAGTACTTTCCACACACTGTTGGAGAAGCCTCATAGTTCACTGTGGGAAGGGTGGGAGTCAAGGAAGAGGACCTAAATGGGCAATGCCCTGATCCCCCACCCACAATGTAACCAGAGCTCCACACCTATCTCTTCTCCATAGTGAGGTTCAAGGGAAGGTTCTATCTGGAAAACAGATTTCTGCAACTTAGAAAACCACCAGACTAAAAAGGTAGCTCCAAGACTCTTTGTAATAAACTATCACTTCTCAGCACAGTGGATTTATAATTATTTTTCAGTTGATGCAGGCACTCTTGCCTGGACCTTTTTTCCCATTTTCAGTGTGATTTTATTCCTACAGAGGAAGGATGCCATCTTTGGGTATAGCCTCAGAAATAAGACTTAAATATTCACTAAAGATGTGTTATTAAGTCATCCTCCCAGAGAGAGAGAGAAATCCATGAAGCTGGCATTCCTACAAGGCACCTGGCACCAATTAATCCTGGCCCTGCTAAGTAGCTCTACACAAGAGGGCTCAAAAGTGAAGTGGAGCTATTTTGGGCTCTTTGCTTGGGTTTTATTGGGCATTTTCTTTCCATATGAGGAAGTGGTTCATTGCTCTGTTCTCTAGGTACCTGCTGTTTAGCAGGGGTGATGTCTATGTTTGTGCAAACACACGTGCATGCAGTGCCCTCTGAGAGTGAACATCTGCATTTTAGGAGCACGTTCAATGAGAGAGTACATACGTCAGCATTATTTCCTTAACAGCTGTCATTGTCCAATTTACGTTGCTATAACATAATACCTAAAGATAAGCAATTTATTTATTAAAAAATGAAAAAACGATTTATTTCTTACAGTTATGGAGGCTGGGATGGCCACAATTTAGGGGCCAGCAATTGGTGAGGGCCTTCTCTCTGCATCCTCACGTGGAGAAAGGCATCACATGACAAAGGAGCAAGAATGCGCATTCAGCTTTAGTCTCTCTTCCTCTTGTTGTAAAGCCAGTGGTGGGGACCCCACCCTGATAGCTTCATCTAATCCTACTTACCTCCCCAAAGCTGCATTTCCAATCGACATATGGATTTGGGGATCGAATTTTCAACACATGAAAATTGGGAAACACATTCAAACCATAGCAATAGTTCCCAGTCAGAACATCCAAAGCAATCTGATTAATGAAGACAAAAAATTCTCTCCTTTTCTAAAAATGAAAAAGAGAGAGGGGGGAGGAGCAAGATGGTGGCCGAGTAACAGCTTCCTTGCAACCGGCATGGTGAGACTGAGGAGAGAAGACTCCAGGCATCTCTGGCTGGTGGGATCTGCCCAGAAACATTCCTTTGGGGACACAGGGAATCAGCGAGAGACTTCTGGACCCCAGGAGGAGGACAAAAGCAGTGGAGAACTTGCAAGTGTTTGTGTGTGCTTGTTCGGTCTAATCCCACTGCAGTAAGTACAGCAGCAGTGAGATTGCAAACTGGAAAGGCCTTACCTGTGAGATGTTTTGGCTTTTTTGGACTTGGCACTCAGTTGAACTACCTTGGGAGAACTTGGGCAAGAGAGTGGAGGACTTTAAGCATTGTCTAGGGCCCCAGACTGAGCCACTGAGCCAAACGGAGCTAATAGTGTTCGGCTATGGACCGCTCGGAGCCATCATGGGAGAACTGCCCCAGCAAGCTCCACCCTCAGGGTCGCAGAGCAAGGATTGGGCAGGAGTGAGTAATCTAGTGACTGAGCACCCTAAAAGCGGGAACTGAAACCCCTTACAGCCTTAGCCTTCATGGGCATAGAGTGAGACTGGTTTGGCACACTGGGTAAGTAGAAAGCCATTTCAGGAGTGATCCCAATGACAAATGCATTCCTGGGAAAGCATCTGCTTAGCCAAGGTCAGCAGTTTAAAGTGCCTTTTAAACAGGCCAAGGAGAGATTTAGGCTCTCCACCCTGCAGGGTTTGAGAAATCAGCAGAGGCCTCTAGTCTCCATCTCATATACCTGTATCAGCATTGTGATTAACATCTCATACCCCAGAAGATCACCTGTTTCCCAGACAATATTCAGCAAGATATATATACCGCTTTGTTTTTGTTTTTGTTTATTTTTAATTTCAACATTTTCCCCATAGATTTTTCTTTTCTTTCTTTTCTTTCTTTATTTTTCTAGTTTAAACATAATTTTCCATTGTTGCCTTTTTTAACAAGAACTTCATTTTTGCTAGTGTTTCTACTCCTATTATTTGTTTTTTCCCCCAATTTTATCCCATAAAGTTTTCTGTTTGCTTGTTTTGGTTTGATTTATAGCATTTTTGTCTTTCCTCTGTACTTGGTGGAGGTGGGGTACTGTGTCCAAACAGGCTAGAAAAGAGCTGCTGACCTCAAGGGAACCATTCAACCCAGAACCCCCAGAGGTTGGGGGTTTTGAGGTTGGGTCAAAGTACCCTACTGTACACCTATATTGCTCCTGTCTCCCTCTTTCTGTGCCTCTCTTCTTTTTGTCAATATTCCCTTTTACCCACCCCCTCCTTTCTCTTTCTTCTTTTCTTTTCTTTTCTTTTTTTTTTCTGTCTTTTTTCCCTTCTTGCTCTTCAATCTTCTCATCCTTTGGGTCATGTACCAAAAGGACTCATCGAAACCCTAGTCCAGAGGCACAGTAACTTAAAGAGCAGGAGGAAGTGAAAGGAAAATTAGGGCAAGGAAACAGATAAAAGAAAACATCATGAGGAAAAATCAGCAGAAAAATCCTGGCAATAAGAAAAACCAGTCCAGAGCAACCCCCACGAGGGACCATGAGGAAGCTACTGCAGAGGATTC
>CAUYRH010072006.1:0-44742 GCA_963574655.1 Perodicticus potto
ACCAAGTAAAGGAATTGTAGGATCAAATGGCAGGTCTATTTTTAGATCTCTGAGTATTCTCCAAACGTCTTTCCAAAAGGAACTCATCATAATTTCTTAAACTTTCTTAGGTTGTATCTGTTTTTTGGTATCATAAACAACAATGAAGCCCACAACTTTTTATCTAAATCTATGTTGACATTTCTAGTTTCATAAAATTGATTCCTAGATGTACTCATTTGAAAAAAAATGTATATGTTTAGTTTTTGAAGTGTGTGTATTCATGTCCTCACATACACACAGGGCAGTGTTGTGGGTTCTGTACAGTCTTCTAACACAATGTTTTTCTGTTTAGCAACATAAATAGTATAATAAATAATGGAGTGGAAACAAAATGCTCACAGAGCAATCTTAACTGACTAGCACAGAGGAATGTTTTCCAAATCTGGGGGAAACAAGAATGGGAAAACCCTTGGTGAGTGTAAACTGGTGGTTCTTCCAGGTGTATGCAACAATCTCTTCAGATATCAGCCAAGATCACTTCCTTTACAGTTTTCTTAAACCCTTCCTCTTGCATATACCCCAAACATTAGATGGAACATCTTCCCATGGACCCCATGGCATGCCACGCTTTCTCTTTTATAGTAAGTATTAAAATAGTGTATTTTAGTTGCCTGTTTCGCTTTCTCTTTCTCTCTCTCTCTCTCTTTTTTTTTTAAATCATAGCTGTGTGCATTAATGCAATCATGGGGTACAATTGCTGGTTTTATATACAATTTGAAATATTTTCATCAAACAGGTTAACATAGCCTTCACGGCATTTTCTTAGTTATTGTCTTAAGACATTTGTATTTTACATTTAGTAAATTTCACATGTACTCTTGTAAGATGCACCATACGTGTAGTCCCAACAATCACCCTCCCTCCACCCATCCTCTCCCTCCCCTCCCCTCTCTATCCCCTTTCTCTATATTCTTGGGCTATAATTGGGTGATAGCTTTCATATGAAAGCTATAACTTGGTTTCATAGTAGGGCTGAGTACATTGGTACTTTTTCTTCCATTCATGAGATACTTTGCTAAGAAGAATATGTTCCAGCTCCATCCATGTAAACATGAAAGAAGTAAAGTCTACATCTTTTTTAAAGGCTGCATAATATTTCATGATGTACATGTACCACAATTTATTAATCCATTCATGAGTTGATGGGCACTTGGGCTTCTTCCATTCAGTTATGAATTGGGCTGCCTGTTTGCTTTCAAGTGGCTCCTATAAGACTGTGAAGTCCTACTTGTAGAGAACTTGTCTCATTTACTGTAAAATTCATGGCAACCAGCACTGTGAGCAGCATGTCGTAGATACCTGTGTTAGTTTGCTGGGGTCACCATAACAAAATTTCATAGACTGGGAGACTTACACAACAGGAATTGATTTTTTCCAGTTCTGGGGGCTGAAAGTCCCAAGTCAAGGTAGCAGGGCTGGTTTCCTCTGAGGCCTTTCAGCTGCTCTTTCATTGCCTCTTCACTAGGTCACGTCTCTGTGTCTTTGCATGTCCCCATCTCCTCTTGTCTTTTTTTTTGAGACAGAGTCTCATTCTGTTGCCCCAGGCTAGAGTACTATGGTGTCAGCCTAGCTCACAGCAATCTCAGATTCCTAGGTTCAAGTGATTCTTCTGCCTCAGCCTCTCAAGTAGCTGGGACTACAGGTGCCTGCCACAATGCCCAGCTAGTTTTTCTATTTTTAGTACAGATGGAGTCTCACTCTTGCTGAGGCTGATCTTGAACTCTTAAGCTCAAGGGATTCTCCTGCCTCAGCCTCCCAGAGTGATAGGATTGCAGGCATAAGCCACAGTGCCCATCCTCCATCTCCTCTTCTTATGAAGACAGAAGTTGGATTAGATTTGGGCCAGCCAAATGGCTTTACAGTGACTTAATTACCTCTCTAAAGGCTCTATTGCATTCTGTGGTTCTGAGGATTACAACTTCCAAATAGACATTTGGGGGGAACACAGTTCAGCCTGTAACCATACTCCATACATATTTTTGTGTGCAATACTTGTCATACTCATAGATGAATAGGAAGATAATATTTGCATTCCAGCATCTAACCTTTTGGATGGTCATCATCTCTTTTCCGGTTAGAAGCATAAATAATGGAGGCAGTCTGGTAGCTCACAAAACATGCCAGACTTGGAGTCACAGCCCCAGGTCCACATTCTGCCTCTGCCAGTTACTAACTGTGAGCCAAATCACCCCCAGCCTCAGTCTCCTCATCTAAAAAATTGGGGTAACACCTACTGTAGTCAATGGTTGTGAGACAATGAGTTCATGCTCATGAGGGTGTCTCATATAGTGCGTGCCATGAACTAGGCCAGTTTAACCTGTCAGTTGAAGTAAGAAGTATTTCAATTCTATCCACGAGGGAGGGTGCAAGCTCTAAAAGATACCCAGATTCCAACAGTGTTTCAGTAATCTCACCATGGTTATTTATACACACTGCTATTCCAGCCTCAGATTTATTTTAGCTCAGTTAAGTTTAGTGGTTTACCTCCTTTGAAAAAGGAATATGACATACTAAATTATTTATATTTAAAGTACTTATTTATAACCTGCTGTTTCTAGATTTCACCATGAAATTTGAATTCTTGCCCCCAAACTCTGGAAGCTCATCATGTGGTGGTGGTGGTGCCTAATTGCTGTTTTCACTAAGCTATGCTAATTGAGTTTTAAACTATGTCTTTCCATAAAATATCGCAATGTCTCATCCTGAGTGCAATGACTATGATCAAGTCCATGAGACTTTTTATAAATGGACCTTACAATGTCACAGGAATACAAATTTCCCTTTAAGAAGTAGAAGGACTGATTTTTGTTGATGAACATATGGCAGGCGATTGAAGCCCAGAGGGAGGTTGGTGACTCTTTGAAAGCCTTCAGGAATCAGTGGCCCAGAATAAGAGCCCTCATCACAGGTCTTGTCTAAGCAATGGCTATGACCAAATTTCCAACTGATCAGTTTCTCATCACCTCTACCTGAGGATGTTTGAAATTATGGCTTTGATTGCTCACAACTCTGCTTTTAGCTCATCCTTTCACCCGCAGGAGAAGTTCATTTTCTCTGCTTTTCCATCCTGCTTCTGCTGTGCTCTCACCTGGTCATAACCTGCTCTCTCCTTTTCCTTCTTCCTCCCGCCTCATTCCTGGTTTCCCTTCCAACCCTCACTGTCCTTTCTTCCTGTCTGCCAGATCTCTCTCTTCCTGTCTCCCATCACCCTACTCATCCCTTCCCCCTCTCCTGTCTTGCAGCTGCCTCTTTCTCTCTACTCTCCAGCTCTCTCCATCCTCCTGTGAAATGGGCAGAGGCACAAGACCCTCCAGGAACACAGCCACTGTCTCTTATCACTCTCTCTTCTACCAGGAGAGGTCTTCAGGAAGACCTGGGAATAGGATCTTGGACACATTGCATCTGATTCTCCACAGACGCTAAAGTGGCGTCCCCACAACGATCATTCCAACACCTTGCCTGAGGGAGGGAGTTTCACAGCCCCGAGTGGGGACTTCCATTGCAATGGGGCTGGTTTTGATTTGAAAATATTTTGTATTTTAACTTTTATTCTGGTTGAGCAGCTTTAGGACAGTTATAGATCAGGTTTCTATTTTAAAACTTTCACCAGTTTTTCAAAATACTTTAATTCAGTTTTCAATTTAATAGAGACAGTTATACTTGGATTTCATTTAGTAAGTAATAGTGTTTTTATTGTTTTATTTACAGTTAGATCTGCATTCACATATTAACTAAACTTATTAATTGCTCTAGTTTATACCTGGAGACTGTGATTAAGTGGGTGGTCTATATGTGGACAGAATCAAGTTTTGAGGCTTCTGGAGTCCAGGATGAACCTTTGAAAGAGGCATTAGCCATTGGAGTGATTTTGGTTTTGAAAATTGGAATGGAGAAGGCTTCCTGTGGTTGGGTAAGGATGGTCAAACCACCCATCTGATTCTTCTTCATTTTTTCTTTTCCTTTCTTTCCTTTCCTTTCCCTTCCTTTCCCTTCCCTTTCCTCCTTCCCTCCCTCCCTCCCTCCCTCCCTCCCTTCCTCCCTCCCTCCCTTCCTTCCTTCCTTCCTTCTTCCTTTTGTTTTTCTTTGAGAAAGAGTCTTACTCATTCACCCAGGCTAAAACGCAGTGTTGTCATTATAGCTTGCTGCAATCTCTAACTCCTGGTCTCCAGTGATCTTCCTACCTCAGCTTCCTAAGCAGCTGGGACTACAGTCATATACCACCACACCTGGATAATTATTTTTTAAATTTTTGTGTAGAGACGGGGGTCTGACTTTTGCTCATGTTGGTCTCAAAATCCTGGCCTTGGAGTGATCCTCCCAGGCCGGCCTCCCAGAGTGCTGAAATTACAGGCATGAACCTCCACACCCAGTCCAATTTGATTCTTTCTGAGATCATTTTCTTAAAGGAAAACAGGCCTGGTCTGACCTCCTTTCTGTCTGTGGGAATGTAAAACTTGAAATCCTCTCCTCCTTGCTCCTTGTCAGCAGGACACTGGTTCATCACTCCCCCCACCCAGCTCCTTATATACAGTTCCTGGAAAACAGCAGGAGCTCAGCATGAGTTTTTGCAACATGCACCTTGCAGTTTTCTCAAACTCCCACATATAACCATGATGGCATCTTGCAAACCTCTCTGCAGAGTCAGCCAGCCACAGTTCTTTCTTTGTCAGGACCCACTTTGCATTTAATAAAGACGAGACATTTATTCCACTCTGTAGTTACACCACCACTATTTATGGGTATCGGTTTTCTTTCCCAAAGTTTCAGAGCCAGAGGACTCACCAAGAAGAGCTCAGGTTTCCTGGCCCTGCAGATTGGCTGTTGCAGTAATTTCTCTTCCTCCCTTTGCCAGGTCTCTGCTCCAGCCGGCCTGCAGCCTGCACTCTCCTTCCTCCCTTCTCTGACTGTCTGCTAAGTTGGTTCCGTTCTGGGCATGCTGCCAGGCTTTGTGACTGTCTTCTCAGTCCATTTCCTGCTTCTTCCTTTCTTCTCTGTGGACTACTTCAGGATGAGCAGAAGTTTTAAGAACCCTCAGGTGGATCTGAGGAACTTTTTCAATGAGTTTTGGAGGTACTCAGTGAATAGTAAGACTAGATGTGGAGTTGGTCTGTCTTGACAAAATGTTGCACATCACAGGCATAGACTCTCTAACATCTGCACCCACCCTTTCTCTCTAGTTCTGCTGCACCCCGTGCTTCCCTGCACAAGCTCTGGGGCTCAAGGCTCCTCATTCTCTTTGAATACTTTGCACTGTTCTGCCAACTGCCTGCCCAGAGTGCCCCTCTGCTTCCTCTCCATCTCATTCTCGCTCACCCATGAGGGAGAGGTGTCCTGCTGGGCCTTTCTTGATCCCTCCACTCATACCTTCCTCCTCTGAAGTCTAGGGGAACTCTCTGCCTCTCTTCACATGATGCTTAATAACACACCGTGTCTCTAATGAGGATGTGCGCTCTTCATGACCAGGGTAGACTCCTTTTAGTCAGCAGCGGTGGCAGCTGCAAATGCATGACATTTGTACGGTGCTTTATCATTTGCAAAGCCTTTCATCCACGTTATCTCATCTTGTCTTCATAAATGCACTGTGAGGTCAGTATTATTATCTCACATGTAGATTTGGAAGCCACTGTCCCAACTCTGTGGCTTATTGCAAAGAATAGCCTTTAACCATGAATTGCTAAAAAGAGATGGTGGTTATTCAAAAGAAACTTGATGCTTTTCAATGAGCTATAGACAGCTTATTGATCATACCTAGGAAGCTAAACATTTAGGCATTTGATATTAATGAAACACTTCCTTGATAAACTCGGGTGAAGCTGAGAAGGACTCATCACTGAAAAGCTGGAAACTTCAGCAAAAATTTCACCAGGCAAAGTTGGCCATTTTGACAACAGACCTCACTCTTAAATTTTCTAAGTTGTAATTTGCATATCCAAATTTGAGAAATATTTGAATACCAAACATTACTCTTTTGTAAAACCCATTAGATATTTCCTCTAAATAATGGTTGACACACATTGTCCTAGTGCCTTGGTACTTATGATCCAGGAAGAGTCTACTTTCCTTCAGTGAGAACTATCTTTAACACTGAACTTCCAAACAAAATTATTTTCCCAAATAATAATAGCTGACATTTACTAAAGGTTAGGAGTTTTCTATATGTTACCTCTAAACCTTACAAGAGATTTTAAGAGAGATTATTTCTTTAATTTTGGGGGTGACAAAAATTAGGTTTATGGAGGTGACCTTCTCACGTTGCGTGCCCACAGCAAATGAGTGTTGGATCAGGGTTTCAGAGTGCGTTCCATTATGTCACTTGACCTCCCTAGATATATCTATCGTAAAATAACATGCAATTCTATAGAGAGGGTTGATGGAGAAACTCAGCCCCTTTAAATTCTCTTAAAATTCCATGATAGGGCAGAAGTGGACTTGAAAAGGGGTTTGGCGTGTTGCAGGGATGTGACCTCATTGGGTTGTCTTTGATTTCAAAGAAGTGAAAACCTCAGTAGAGGAGAGTGGCATACAGTATCTTTAGCATTTGCCCTGTGGCAAGCAAGCCTTCATGATTTGTTATCCCTTCCGAATCAAAAAGAAAATGCAGAAACATTAAAAGTTATGATTTTTTCTCCTTACCTATATGTATTTTTCTCACCTAGCATTGATCTATGCAAAGAACCTAACAAAGGGCTCAAAGAGTGCTGTGGAGTCTGGTGTCTGATTTAAAAGAAGTGAAAACCTCAGTAGAGGAGAGTGGCATACAGTATCTTTAGCATTTGCCCTGTGGCAAGCAAGGCTTCATGATTTGTTATCCCTTTCGAATCAAAAAGAAAATGCAGAAACATTAAAAGTTATGATTTTTTCTCCTTACCTGTATGTATTTTTCTCATCTAGCCTTGATCTATGCAAAGAACCTAACAAAGGGCTCAAAGAGTGCTGTGGAGTCTGGTGTCTGATTTAAGGATTTTCCTGCATCTCCTTAAAACTTTGTAGATTTATTTCTGAAAATGAAAGGCACCATTTCAGATTTTTCTTCCAGGAGAATACAGATGAGAGGATTAGATTAGACAGAATAAATAGTAGAAAATTAAAGTCATATTTGTATATATTGATGATGAAGACCAAGTGCTTTTCTACCTTAGTGATTCGCAGCACTGTCTACACATCAGGAGCACCTGGGAGAGCTTTAAGGTCATCCCAGTACTTAGTCCCAAGTGGTGATTTGAGAAAGCTGTGTAGCCGCCTCCCTGCTGAGTGATGGGGCCATGGAAAGCGTAGCTAATGATGAAGCACATGGCAGTGGGGTGAGTGAAATGTACAGACCGGCCTCCTCTCTAGTTAGAAGCTATGAGTGGCATACAAAAGCCTTAACAGCCCAGCAAGAAGCTGACTACCTCCATCTCAAATGTCAATAGTTTGCTTTGTTTCTTGCTCCCACCAGCATCCGTTTCCCTTTTGTTTGGTCACAGTGTCCCCACTTTGCCTGTAAGGAGTCCTTCTCACTTCAAGGGTCAAAGCTGGACTCCTGGTCATAGAAATGATCATGTGTCTCAGGGCTGGGTCATTGATGTGACAATGGGAATTCACATCAACTGGTCACTAGAACTGTTGAAGGATGGGCACATTTTCCAAGTTATGCTATAGAGAATGATTTCCCGGTCTTTGCTGGAACCGATGGGATACACCCTTAGTGCCTATGATTACTAAGTTAGACGGGGGTAATTCTGAAGCTGTACTAACCATCCTTAACCATCCTATATTGACACAAGAGGAAGCAGAATCCAGAGAGGCAGAGATTCCTTACGCTATCATTTGAGCACCTGAATTTAGCCATGCTTATAATCCTGGACTTTTTGGTTACATGAGCTAATAAAATTTATCATGCCTAAGCTAGTTTAGATGGATTTCTTGTCACTTGCAACAATTATGACTAAGCAACTCTTTATTTTTTTTTAATTGTGAATCTTGTGTAGAGAAGACTAAGCTACGCTTTTGTCAGTGGAGCCGTAAGGCCAGCCAAATGGAGGAAGCAATATGCTGATGTTGGGGTGAGGATTTCATAGAAGGGACATAACCTTGGAACTCATTTTTTCTTTTTTTAGTTTCTTCTTTCTTTTCTTTTCTTTTTTTTTTTTTTTTGTCGAGATAGAGTCTTTTGTTGCCAGGGCTAAAGTGCCATGGCCTAGGCCTAGCTCACAGCAACCTCAAACTCCTGGGATCAAGCCATCCTTCTGCCTCAGCTTCATGAGTAGTGGGGACTATAGGAGTTTGCCATAATGCCCAGCTAGGATTTTCTATTTTCTAATAGAAATGAGGTCTCACTCTTGCTCAGGCTGGTGTCAAATTCCTAAGCTCAAGTGATCCTTCTTCCTTGGCCTCCTAGAGTGCTAGGATTACAGGTGTGAGCCACTGTACCTGGCTTTCTTCTTGGAAATATTAATCATTACCCCTCCAATAGTAAGCTCTGTTTGATCAATAATCCTCATCATCTAACCTGCCTCCGGTACTTGAAATTTAATTTTCCCTCTCTGGTTGGTTTTAAGGCTAACCAGATTCTGGACTTTTGTGAATCATCATTATTTGTAGTGAGCCTTAGGTTTGTGCCATGCATTCATTCAACAAGCATTTATTAAATCAAGTCTATACACCCAGTAGTACAAAGGGCCTTGAATGCCAGGAGAAGGCCACTGAGCAGAGGAGTGGCATGATTCTAGCCTTGATCAGGAAGATTAACCAGAGAGCAGACTGAACAGCAATAAAAGCTTAGAGGAAGGAAGGTGGGATGGTGATTGTTGCCATTGGTGGGAATTTGACTTGGAGCTGGAAAGAAAGAGGTGGGTATGGATAACATTGCACAAAATGGTCCAAAGGCTTAACAATATGACATTGAGGGAAAGAGAGGGGGCTCTAGATGGTTCTAAAATTTGAGCTTTAGTGACAAGAATATGGAGATGCTATAACCCTATCTAATTATGTGAACAGGGTCAGATTATATAACTTCTCTTGGCCTTGCTTTTCATTTGTTACTGACAGTAATTGCCTGGCAGGGTGTTTTTAGGCTACATATATGTATATATAGTGTTTAACTCAATGCCTGGCACATCGATGCACCTGCTAAGTAAATATTAGCTTCTTTCATTAAGATTGGGTAGCCTATACTGTGCCTATCTCCTACCATCCCTGCATATAAGAAATGCAACCAGTTATTTCTCCCTTCAGATTATGAAGAAAGATAATAGCAGCAATCTGAACAAAGACCCTAATTCTCAGCTCTTTGGAGGAGGAGCAAACTCAGAATATGATCAGCAAGCATGGATAAATTCAGCATTCATAGCCTTGACACAGACATCAAGTTTTTTCTTTCTCACACTGTGTGTGTTCCTAGTTGAGCATTAGATTTGATAATTGCTGCCTTTTCCAATGGGACTATTGAGAAGATGACATCTGGATATTGGCCTGGTTGTTTATCTTGTCATATTTTATAGACTAGACATATAAAGAAAGTGTGCATAAAGTTTACTTGGGGCTGAGCATTTAAAGGGTGGAGCCCTATCTGTCCTGCCTAAAACCAATAATATTATAAGACCTATTTCAAACTATGTTGCTTTTCTCACTATGGCATGTACTTTTGGGGAGAAAAATCTTAAAAAACCGACTTGATTAAAATAATTCTTTGTTCTTGAAGAGCACAGTTACATGGTTCCTTGAGCTTAGGAAAAACAACAATATTTTAAGAAAAGATAGGAACAAATAGAATAGGAATATGAGAAGAATAAGTCTGCCTTTCTTATTATGCACTTTTTTGGCATAGGTCAGGGTTTTCAAGATCTTACAGGCTTCCCCTGCCTGAGAACATTGCCCTTCACTTGTTTGGCAAGGCAGAATTTGTTTCACTGTGTAGTTAACTGTAAGAGTTCACAGGAACCCTTTCTTGTGCTTTTGGAGCATAATTTCTTTATTTGCCTATTTCTTTTTTCTATTGGCTCGATTGTATTGTCAGCCCCTTGAAAGTGGGGACTGTGTCTTATTCACATTATTTGCTTGAAGTACATATTTAATAAGGGAATAAATGAATGACTGAAAAAGGAAAATAATGATGGAGACCTAGTTAAGTTCTACATTTTTCTTGTTGTTGCTCTTAAATTCATTGCTTTCTTTTTCTTCTTCAGTTCTTAAAATTAAAAAAAAAATCTTGTAACTGTGTACTTTATTGGGAAATGAGATAATAGATGGAAATAAATGTAATTTTGGATCTCAGTGTATAGGCAGTCCAGAATGTTATAGATGATGTTGCCATTGAATTGAATATGACTGACTCTCCTATGCAGTCTGAGGAAGCAGAGGTACAAAACATTCAGTCATTATGATTCTCGAACACAAGATTAGGCATATTATTGGCAAAATACTTTTTGCTCTCAAACAAATATGGGACCCACAACTGTACTGTAAGGCAACAATTTAATTTTTTGTTGTTGTTTATCTAAGCCCATGCAGAAAATCCACTGTAAATCATAGATGGCGAGATTGTGTGTACTGTTCTCCTATGTCATTATCTAGCCATTCTTCATCTGTCCTGGGTGGAATATTCTCCAGTTTGCATTTTTTAGGTCATATGGATAAAGGCAGGGTAGTACCCTCCAATTAAAATCAAAACTTCTACCAAGAGGCATTGGGAACAAAGAGGTGAATTCATTTTCCATTTGAGGTGAGAGGCTTACAGTACTACAAGCAGCTCAGTGTACCCAGCAACTGAGAGCAGCAGATCTATTTTCAGAAGCAAGAGTCCTGGAAATCATATAAAAAAATAGGAACTAGATCTTGAAGAAACACTTTAGAAATGCATAAAGTTGAACATACAAGGATGTTCATTGCAGTTCATAAATAGTAAACGGAATACCTAACTGTCCAGTGAAAGGGGAAGGGTTAAAATAAATTTTAATATAGTCTTTTTCATATATCTATGAAATGTGTATATAGTCATTTAAAGCATGGTGGGGATGTATATGAACTGACAAGGAGCAATGACTAAGGAATGTTAAAAAATGAAAAGACAACCCTAACGAGCTGCGGAACAGTATGTTTGATACTACTACACCTGTGCATCCGTATATCCCATGTAACAGTAACGTGTAGTGGCGGCAATGTGAGATTTTTCTCATTTTTGCATCGTATAATTACATATTGTTTGAACGTCCCACAGTGAATATGCCCAAGGTGGCCAACTTTGAAAAGCTTTTACCTCCTGGTTCATGAAAAAAAGTACAGAGGCTAATCTCTCTGTATAAACATAGCTGTGACGTGATGCTCTGACTTGGAAGACGGTGGTGGCCCTCGGAAAGAGCAAGGAGGACAATAAATCGAGTGACTGGAGTTAGTGTATCTGTTATCTTTAGCTGGTGTGCCATGATTCGCAAACATAAAATAATTCTTATTTGCCTTATTTTTATGAGATTCTTTAAACCTGTAAAGCAAAAAAGAACAGATTCTTGCTTAGAAGTGAAAAACAATGCTCATTTCTATTTGAAATGCTCTGTCAGTCAGTTGGGTATGTCCTGGGAAAAAGATGTTGGAGTCCTGAATATGTGCCTTCAGCTAACATTGTGACCTCAAGTGGAGTCATTTAATCACTAATCTCTCATTTAATCGCTAATCTCTCGGTTTCTCCACCTGTTAAAATTGATAATAATAATCCTTACTACGGCATTCCTGAGTGGGGTGTTGTAAAGCTTAATAAGATCATGTTTGCAAAATGCTTTGAGCTCTTTAGATAGAAGACGCAATGTAAACACAAAGAATCATTAAGATAATTATACAGTGATTTTTCCTACTTCAAGTTTATATCCAAGGCTAAATGGAGTGATGGAGGTCATTTCATGGGAGCAAGGAAAGAGATTGGCTTTCAATAATCTGAAAATGAAATCCCTAACACATTTTGAAGACAGCTGTAGTAAAAACAGTAGTTTTACAAATACTCTTATTTTAACTCAGTTTTGAGAGATGATTCCAAAAATGAAAGTAAAAACATTTTTGTAAGTTCTGTGTTTACCACTTTTTGTAAAGAGTGATTACTTCTATCCCCCCAATGAGGAAAAAAATAAAAGGAAGCTCTTCAAGAATATTGCTGGTTTTTACAGAAAGTTTTATCGTTAATAGGACTGTAAAGTGGCGAAACCTGTCTGGCCCACGGTGCTTACGGAAGGTTGACTCATGAATGCTTGGCAGAGTCTCTTCCCAGGTGGCACTGTACCAGTTGCTCCTGTGATGGAGCAGGGCAGACACATCCTCTACACACTCCTTCTTCGTCCCAGGCTGTCCTGAGAACCCGTCATGTTTACCGCAGGCTCCCCTCCCTATGGCACCATGGGTGCACACTACTACTATAACCCAAGATATGGACAGTCAATTGCAATTCCCAAGATCTGGAAGTGCCGACACAGGAGGTCAGTAACCCCAGAGGAAGGTAAGCTTGAAAGCAGAAGGCCATGCTCTTGGTTGCAGGTGGGGAAAGAAGCGCTTTTACATAAAACAGATAAATCTGTTCAGATTATCAGAATAGAAATTCCTCTTTACTTAATAAGTACCTTTAATTTTCTAGTTTTTGTGGGCTGAACCATGAAAGGAGACTTCTTGGTGAAAGGTCGTTGTCTGGCACATAACCAGTTAATTCAGATGTCTTCCAGCAAGATATCTGAATGCCCTCAAGATTTTGAAATCATACTATCTGGATATTAGTATTTCCATTCAATTATGTTGAACAAAAGTAAAATTTAGCCTGTTCATCATTTTGTTTTAATTTTTGTAAAGGAAGATTTGGGAATAATCTACTAGAAAGATTATTTCTATCATCAAGACTTTGGAGCATGAATGTGACTGTTTTTGTTTTTGAAATATGACAAGTGTATAGCATTCTTTAAAGATAGGTTGATGTAATAAAATGCTGTGTCAATAACAAGAAATACTGAATTTCGATTATTTAAAATATATTAAAACATTTTTACCTAATATTAATAAGGATGTTGTTTAAATAATGTTGCTCTTTGTATTTAATATTTAATGTAGACATTATTAGAATGTGAGAGGAAGAGGCTTCCTGATTTCTTCTTTCCTTCAAGAACTGTCCCTCATTCCCATTAAACAAGTTTTTACTTTGTTCCTACCAAACAAGTTTAATTTTATATTCAGATTAGAAAAGTTACCAAGGAAAAAATAAATCATGTAAAATTAATTAGTTTCAGCCATAAGGGAGGAATTGACATTTTGTAACTTTTCTGATTTCTCTATATTTGCTGATGCTTATTTGAAACCATAATCTATTTTTCTGGTTTGTTCTGATCTCTTACATGGACTTCTTAGTATGCCCTTGAGAATCTCTGTGTTTGGAAAAGGGAATTGTCAATGATTCCAACAGTTTCAAATGGAGTGGATATTAAACTATGAGGAGTTATTAATAAAACAAATGAGGAAAATTCTTTCATTATAATTGCTTAGTGGGAACTAGTAATTAAAACAGAAAAAGCTAAAATTTCCCACAAAGGATATTAGGCAATGGCTCAAATAATTTTAAGTTTTCAAATTACATTTTGTGATCTATTAGCATGTCTTAGAGCTACAGGCACGTGTATTTACATTTGCTCAGGACTACTGATTTCATCTTATGAAAGTCAGAATCCATTTGAGGAAAAGTGTGTGCACATTCACAGCATATTTTATCAGTATTTTGATTTTGGGCAAACAGATTATCTTTCTAGGAACATAAAAGAGTATTTATTCCTCTTCCCTACCACCAACCCACCACCTGTAACCTAGAGTAGATGAAGAGAAGGCATTTGAATGCATGGTATTCCCAAATTTTATTTCTGCTACAAATACTAATTTGCTTTATGGTTCTAAGCATGTTTTTATAATGAGTGTTTGCTGTAGTGGTTCTTCCTTCAAAGAGATAATAATCTCTTTGTTCCTGCCATCTCATCAAGATTGTACAAAAATCCTGTTCTTGCTGGATGACGACTATCTCCAGTAGATGTGAGTGAAACACATGTCAGAAATTAGTGTTTACTTATTGGAGTCCCTGCCAAATATTGATTTTAGTTTTTTGTTCCAGGTTATTTATAAATTTTTATCTCTACAGTAGAGTTAAGCAGTGTATTGAGGGCCAAAGAGCAAACATTCAGCTTCATCCACAGTTGAGATTTTCCAATAGCAGTTGTCCAATTATTTGTTTGGGGGGAAAAGATGTTCAAGAACATATTGTTGAAGAGCAGTCCCTGCAGGATCATTCATAGCTCATCTTAAGAAAACTCCAAGAAATGAGTGCGAACTTGTAAATCTCAGAACCCCCTATGTTTCTCAGAAGGCCAGTAATGAAAAGGCAGCTATGGTTTCCATACCTTTCAGATTTTTAATTGCCCTTACGTGAATGCAAGATATCTGCATTGTCTTCTTCATGGCAGGAAATTTAAAATACTTGCATTGTTATTGCCAGAATCTAAGGGTGTGCAGCAAGCTTCTAGCAGGGGTCCCTGGATTTGTTTTCTTTCTCTTTTGGAGTGGGCCTAGGGATGGGAGGTTCTTGAGATCTATTAGAGGAAAGTAATTTCTTTGCCCACATTCAATAGTTAAAACATTTTTTTCCTATATTAGTCATCCAGAAACTTTATTAGTGAAGACTCATCCCCTTTCTTTGCTGGAATAGACCCCAACTCGATCCTCTACTGCTCTTTAGTTCTCAATATAAAAGCGATAACTGGATCTGAGACTAATTTTAATCTCAAATAGGATATTTCTCAGTCCCTGCAGGAACATTCATAGCTCATCTAAAATTTGGGTCATTGACTTCAGTGCCATACTTAATTGGTTTTGTAGTAGTAATCATAATATTAGTGGTATTGGTGGCAATAATAGTAATAACAACCATTTATTGATACCATATAAAGTATTTTAAGTATTTGATTTTATTTAACCCTTATAAAACTCTTGGGTGATCTCCACTATCTCCATTTTATAGATAAAGAATGTACTCAAAGTCATATGGATAGTAACTTTTCTGAATCCAGGGGCTCCACTTTTCCCACTATTTAAATCATATCTAGTATAATTTGTCGTTGCAGCTTATAATTGTGTTTGGGCTTTAGTATAAATTTCCCCTCTGACAACTGCTTGATCATGGGCAGTTTTCCTGGGAGAGTTTGGGATGGAGAGCCAAATAATGAACAGAATTCATTCAGTCCTGGGAGGTTTTAAAAGGACAAACTTTGATGTTTTACTTAGTTCAATGTAAGCATTTCACATTGTATATCGAAGCAGTACCCTGAACCCCATAAATACATCAATGTACAAAGTTATAATTTAATACAAATAATTTAAAAAAATAAAATAAATTTAACAGTTTAACTGAGCAAAGGACTTTTGAAACAGGCAGCCCTCAGAACAAGAGTAGGTTCAGAGAGACTCCAGGTCTCCCACGTAGTTAGATAATACTATGGACAGAAAAAGCAAAGTGACATAAAAAAGATGAAAGTGAAGTATAGAAGCAGCCAATCAGTTACCACTGGATGTTTACCTTACTTAAACAGTTGGTTGCCTGTGATTGATCAGAATTTGGCGGCTGTGAGTTTTTAATGTTTTGTCCTTGGGTGAAGCATGAATTAGTATGAGCTAAGTATAATTTAAAGTAGTGAGAGGGTATTCCCAGTCAGATGTAAAGGAAAGTAGAAAATTATGCTTCCTAGATTATAGGTCAACTCCGGAGTAAAAGTAAATCTAGGTTTACATATTTTTTCTTTGTAAAATGAAGATTCAAGACCATAGCACTAACTAAACAACAGAGATATAGCTAAAAACTGGGACTCCTTTTTAAAGATCAGAGCTCTAGTTTTCCTCTATATGCCTCTAAGATGAGAGATGACAGTCCCTGTCCACCCCAACAAAACTCTAACTCAACACAGCGTACAGCTACCTGAGAAACTTATTAGTGTTATTATTATTGCAAGCAGCAAAGAATGTAATGAGACAATCTAGTTGAAATGTATAATGATGCAAATGGGTCTTCTGGTCAAGGTCTCTCACCAGAAACTGCTGAGGTCAATAAAGTCACCTGACCATGAAGAGTCAAGCAGTGAGGTGGAAAGGGAACTCCTGACTCCTGAGTGGACCCCGAAAGCCTGGCCAGAAGTAGCAACATGGGAGCTGAGATTAGATTTAGAGATATGAGAGGCAGAAAGGGTGAGGAAGAGCAGCAGGGTCAGAGGAAACAGGTAAGTAGTTGAGACAATGACCTGGTGCGGGAGCTCTCCACAGCTGGATTTCAGAGGCTCAGAGCATCATGGTTGTGTGAGAACTATCTGCACGCAAAAGGCCGAGATGGGACAGATGGAGGGGTGTACGTGAGGGAGGCTGGCAGGACCTCAAGTCTCTCTCCAATGGAGTTATAGATATTTTTGTGACTCGAGGATGAAATGCAGTCTCCTTAACAAGCCTGTGCAGAGCTTAGAGAGCTGAGCTCTTACTGAGTGATTTGAGATGTCTTCTTCTTTCATAAGCAGCCCATGTGCCACTCTGTCAATACACTTGCATCTCTGACATCTCTGCGCTTTCCACCCTGGGCACTCCTTTAAACACTTTAATCTCATGAATTTTTTTCTTCCTTTCCCCCAGGGGAGACTGGATTCCTAGAGGGCAAGGTCTTGGGTCTTCATTATCTTTCTGCCATATAATTCAGTGGCAGGCATAGTGGGTGCTTAATTAGCATTTTTTACTGACTGGATAAATGAAATTGTGATGATCATGTAACTATTACTTGTAAAGTCAATAGCCTGATCAGTAACCAGGTCCCTAAACTTTACAGTAGCTGGTTGAACAGCACCTGTGGAGATTTGGGATTTTTTCAAACATAGGCAAAGTAAGGGAGGTTAAAAAAGACAATTGCCAGAAGTTAAAGACTTACATTTATCAGTTAAAGTAGCATTATGTTCACTCTTCTCATAGTTCTTTGGTTCTTTATGTGCATTTTGGTCATGCTTTCAGTGGGGGATGAGAAATACAGACTTTATAATTGAGGTGAGACTGCAGCAGACATTTCTCTGTTTACTTACTGGCTATCTCCAAGAAAGGCACATTGTTGGTCATGGGGCAGAGGAAGGAAATCCTACATGCCTTTGTCATGAGACAAGGAGAGACTCACGTCTGCGTGGTGGTGTTGTGTACACAGACAAGCTGCTAGATAATTCAAAGGGCTAGACTGTCAATGACTTGTTTCTAATGGTCAGATGTGACAGACAGGCTTCCGGATTCCAGTGACCACATGTGTGCATTTCTATTACATGTCCAACATGTTTCTGGACATTCATTGGAAAATATTCAGATTTTCAGTTCTGTGTATTTACGTTTAGGTCTAAGAGTTTAGGATACGAGAGGCTAATTATTTCTTCTTATGTCAGTGTCCCGAAGTTTGGTTCTTAGGGTGCCTTGTTTAGAATCCTGGGCTGCTTCATTCTTCCTCCTCAGACAAGCAGGGACTCGTAGAAGTAACACCCCATAGGCCTGGGCTGGGGCAGCCATAGGGGACCTCCTGTCCATTCTTGCAGAGCACCGAGATGAAGGGCAGTGGTAGTGTCCTGCAGGATCTCCTGGTCAGAGCAGGCTGAGAGGCAAACCAGCCTCTCCAAGAGAAGACGTCAGGTGGGAAACCAGTTTAGAAGACCACGGACTGCTGCCAGGGGAAAAGGCTGGGTTTGGACTTCAGAGAGCTGAGTCTGGAGCCATTCCTGAGCTAAGGAGCAGACAGGTACTTATTTATCTGGTTTCCTGCACGAGTGGGTAAAAACATAGTAAGAATAATTAAAGGGATAGTAGCGGCACTTTTCAGTCAGGGATCTATTGTTCAAGAAGGCTTTGCTTTGGAGTGTGGTAGTAACTGAAGGAATCAGGTTGAAGGAACCGACCCGGCTGCAGGGCGGGCTTTGAGATGGAGCACCACAACTCCAATACGCAATGCTCAGAGTGATGTGTGGGAAATCGACATCTGATTGTGGCTAGAATTATTTACCCAAGGGAACCTGTTTAGAAGAGAGCGGGAGCAGAAGGTGGGGGTGACATTATGTAAATGAGGGTGTGGGGTGGAGTGTGGAGGAAGCGGCCCTGTGTACCGATGCCAGGTGGTTTCTGTGTTTTCTGTAGGAGCCCAGGTATTGACTGGAGGTGGGGGGAGCTAGGTTGTGACTCATGAGGGGTGGACTGACACTGCACAAAGGCAGCTTCATAATTGTGTATACCATACGCTACATTCACAGCTATGTTACATGGAGCCACTCTGCAGGACATCAACAAAAGCTGTGTATAGAAAGAAAGGCTGCGTGAAATCCACTGAGTATCTGGGGGCTTTTCCTTCTGCTGATATATATTTTCTAAATTTTTTCTATTGATTTATTGTTTTATTCTCCATTATTAAGGTAGAATTTATTGTTATTGATATTGATAAATCTGTTGATTTATTGTTTTAGGGTAAGATAAAAAGGCTCTTACAAAACATTTCCCTGGCTTCACATTTTCGCTTTATTTTTATTAACTACTAGTTGTAAGGATTAGAGGCTCGGATAGTTGAAAGCAATAGAAAATTCAAACTCTGCGGTTGGCCTCAGTTATAAATGCATGGGAATGCTCATTTTAATTCCTACATGGAGGTGGATTGAATTCATGTCAAGGAGCCCCTTGACCTTTGGGAAAGAGCATGTCAGAAAGTGAATAATCTGTTAACAAACGATCACCCACACAGGACACGGGTCAAGCGTTGGGAGGGAGGCATCCAAATTACATCAATAAATGCAGACGTTTGACACATGACATATTTAGAGCTGGATATGCCTTGGGGGCACAAACCTTTGGACTGTACTTCACCTCTAAGTATTTTGTTCCTTTGTTCCATCCACACTGAGGCATTGCGAAGGAAATAGAGAAGACATATTCTATTGTCACTGAGCTAAGGTTCTCCTGGGCTATCCCTGCAGTCACCTCATTCCTGTATACCAGTTCTGCCCAGGGCCACTGTAACTGGGTTGCTAAACCTTTCCCACAATATAAACCCAGTAGCTATAGGCCTTGCTTCTCGTTTAACTCTTCTTGAATGCCCTTCATCTCTGGCCATCTCCACACATCTCTTCCTAGGGAACCACATTCCCAGCCAACTACACCAGAACGGTCTCATACAGGTCTAACAATTAAGTTCGCAACCTTGCCACAGTTTACTTACTTCCGAAGTGCTATATAAGCAACTCAGTAAGGTTTCATAACCTTGGCATGTCAGTGTCTCACAGCTGTGTCCCTGTCAACACGTGTCAGGGTCTCCTGCTCTCACGCTGGGTGGTGTCCATTATTGTTGCTGCTCATTTTCATGTGCCGTGTGATGACAGCTCTGATGGTCAGTCGAGAAAAAGAGTTCTAATATCATTTTGAAGGGTGGACTAGGGGCTGCCATTGGTGTATTGCTTCCTAAGGGGGCTCTGGGGAGGTGACCATGGTCAGCAATGAGGTATGTAGCAGGTTTTCTAGGACAGGTTCGAGAAATTAATTGACAGACTATGCATGTTCCATTTAATGACCTGAAGTTTTTGTAACCACCTTCTTACCTCTAATACTGCTGGAGTGTTTTCTGTGATAGAGTTTAAATTCAGCCCTTGTGCCTGAAATTCATCCTTACACGTACCTAATACTTTCTCACTGGGCGTCTCTAGGGGATGTTTTAATTGTATTGGACAGCTGTGCTTGCTATTAGTTTAATGAAGCAATAATCATCTCTTTATTAAAATTAAAAGGATTATAAGAAAACTAGCACAGAAAACAAAAAGATGACAATAAAAATCTATTATCCAACCACCTCAACTTTTTTCATAGATAGGTGTTTTTAAATAACTAATATCTATTTCATATTTTACATACTGCCACCAAAGATTATTTTAAACTTTTTATAATTCTATACTATTCACAATCAACTTTATAACATTTTCACCCCACCCAAAAAACCCCACCCACATTCACTAGCAATCTCTATTTTCTCATGGTCTTCTCCAGCTCTAAGTCTAACCTGCTTTCTATCTTTGTAGATATTTCTATTCTGGACACTTCATAGAAACGTAATCATTCAATAGGTGGTCTTCTGTGACTGGCCTCACGGATATAGCAGATTTTGTTTACCCATTCCTAAGAAGGTGGACATTTGGGTTCCTTCTACCTTTTGCTTATGAAGAATAATGCTATGAACATTCGGGTACAAGTTTTTTGCGTGGACATATGTTTTTATTTCTCTTGGATATGTACCTAGTAATGGAATTTCTGGGTAATGTTGTAATTCTTTGTTTAACCTTTTGAGGAAATGCCACATTGTTTTCCAGAGTTGCTGCACCATTTCATACTCCCATCAAAGTTATAAGTGTTCCAATTTCTTCACATCTTGGTCAGCATTTGGTATTTGCCTTCTTGATGACACCCATCTGAGTGGGTAGGAAGTGGTATCCCACTGAGGTTTTGATTTGCATTTCACAGAATCCTTTAAAATGATTTTTATATTTTACATTACTTGCATAGGGTTGAAAGCATTTTACAACATATATTTTTAGAAATCAATAAAATTTATAAAGGGAATATGCAAGCCACTATGAAAAACACAAAAAAATGAATTACCTCATAGATTGTGGGGAAAAATAGGCTACCAGAAATAAATATAAGGTCAGAAACAGCAGATTATGAAAATTTCAACTGAAAGGTTTCAATAGCAGTTTATAATTACTTACCATTTGTTCACATCTATGAACTCATTTACACTGAATACTTATTATCTTAGGCATCACACAAAGACAACTTTAAAAAAATGTGAAGGACTTGTTTATAGACCTTTATTAAGGTTGATAAAAATATACGACATGCTAAGGCATTACAAATTATTTGAATGTGGGAAAATATTGATTGACTGACAAGTTGGCTATATCTTCACTTTAATAACAAAGAAAATGGCAAAAGGAATAGCAAGAGAATTTTAGCTGAGATTTAATACATTCTAAAGTAAAAGACTTGGTAGTCATCAAAATGCCTTATTGATTTGCACGTATAGAAATCTATCCTGGGGTTGTTTTCCGAGTCCCGAGATGAAAGGTGCACTTCTAGGAGAACTCAGAGTTTGTGTGAGACCTTTAATCAGCAAAGGCTGCTTGGCTTCATTTTAAATTTAGGCCCAGGTAGGCACTACAGATCCAGTTTGAAAAACTGGCCCTTTTCGGGCAGTTCCACCCTTCGATGTGATCTGGTTTTCACCCATGCCCTGCTGATCCTGCTATGCTGAAATTGAAGATGGGCGATCACTTAGGTGTCAGCACTCGTACCCTGAGTCCTGCACTGGTGAAAGTCATCACCATGACCCGGGCGGGCAACAAGGGCTCTGGGTTTGCAGAGAGCTGACATGGCCAAGCGTGCCGGCAAGAACTCCCCCATCACACATGGAGCCGGAGGCAGCAAGGCCCCTCGGGGACTCTGAGCAGGTCACAGTCTGTCTCTCCACCTTCAGTTCTCTCCCTGCCAAGGAGGCCCATCTACCCGCTCAGTGACAGTGAAACCTCAGCCTGAACTTTTGCCAGCCAGTCCAGTTCTCAGGTGCTCCTCCTTTTAGCACCCATTTGTCCCTTCAAGGCCACCAGCTTTGGTTATTTGGTCAAAAGCCTTTTGGAGTGTGAGAGAGGACCAGAAGGAGAATGTCCAAGGTGCAGCCCAGGATGTAGAGGGAAGGGCTGCCTGCTTCCCTGGCCCAAAGCATGCCTCTCCCAGGGCCAGTGGGTGGCCCATGGTGCATCTTGCTGACCTACACTGGCACCTGTCCCCACAGCAGGGCATCTGGGAGAAGACTTCAGCATGAGAAGGTCGCTGAGAGGCCTTACCCAGTATGAGCACGTGGAGAGAAGTGGGAGGGCTTGGAGGCCAGTGAGGGCTGTCCCAGTGAGAGCTGCCCCATTGTGGTGCCGTTCCCCTGCAGCTCAGAAGAGACCTGGGAAGATGGCCGCAGATGCTTTGGCTACCTGCAGGTGACACGTGGGGAAGGGCCCCGTTGCCAGAGGTGTACTGTGTCATCCGCCACCTTGGCTGCTTCGGCTTGTTTTCCAAGTTCCTGGATGAGGTGAGCGTGGCATGAGGTCTCTGCTGAATTAGTCTTTCCCTTCATGAGAAAGAAGTCTCCTGGAGTCACCCTTCCTAGCCCAGAGAAGACCAGGTGAAGATTTTCCTGCCAAGTGTTGGCAATGAGGTGTTAGAGGTCACGGCCTCCCAGCTGGAGCCTGTGGACCTTGGGTGCCTTTTTCTGCCCCCAGCACGGGCCAGCTCGTCTGCATCTTTGCCACACTGCTGCCCGAGCACTGGTCATTTTTGTGGCAGATTCCCACGCAGTGGTGGCCTTACTCCATCCCTTGTCCTGGCAGCCACCTTCTGTCCTGTCCCCCCGGCCTCCATGACTGACATCCTCTGCTGTCCCACACCCTTCCTGGCTGGCCTGCTGTCCAGCTCCTCCCCACACTGGAGCAGCTGCCTGAGCAGGAGGCGCTGATGGTGAATCTGGGATCTTGACCAGATGGACAATGGTGAAGACACGTTGTTGCCTCGCATGTTACAGGCGGCTCTGGAGCAGGCTCGAGAGAGGGAGAATGAACCTGTCTCCCAGGACTCTGACAGAACTCTGAGGAGGAACGTAATACCCTCGGGGGGCTGGGACAGAGGAGCTTACTGACCCCAGCCCACTGCTTACTCTGTGGAGACTCTGGGGCACCACTCCCTCTTTGTGACACAGACTGACAGGGGGAGAGGGCCTTTCAGTGAGAAGCCTTTCTGCAAGACTGTGGCCTCCATAAGCATCTGCAGTTTTCTTGGGGTTTTTATGGAATCTCAGATGTTTGCTGGCTTCATCTGAGACAGAGAGCTAAGGAAGTGTCTGGCAAAGGACCCATTTGAGCAGGGGGCGGGCAGCATTGAGACTCCCTGACACTGAACAGAGTGCAGTGAGTAAGTTTCTCCGAGGTTCAGGCGACAAATCCTCCACGAGAAGAATTAAGCCCTTTTCTCAATAGCAGAGTCAGTCCTGTACAGAGCCTGGGGCCTGGGGAGAAGGCCAGCCTGGGACCTTCCAGGCTGCTGTGGCTGTTCTGTCCCCACAACCCCATCCTCCAAGCCAGACCACCTCTGCCTTCATGCTATATAACCTGCCGTAAGCTTTCTTAACTGTTTTTATAACAAGTTTAACAAAGAGAATGTGGTAAATATTTGTATATCCCTAAGGGGCCGGATGCTTTCCTGTCCTGCTGGAGCATGGATGAAGTTTGGCTGGGTGCTGGTGACTGGCCAGCTGTGTGCAGCTGACTGTCTCAGCCAAACTACTCGTCTTCCCCGGAGGCTCTTGGCCTATCGGCCTGCCCTCCTGCCGCCCCTGCTTCCAGTCTCAGGCCCCAGAAAGCAGATGCTGTCTTGTTAGGTACAGCAGGACTATTTTTTTTTTTTTTAAATCTTAGAGTTTCTATTTTTTTCTGGCAGCCTCCCTTCCAACCCTCTGTTTCTGAAAGGCAAAGGCCAATTAGTCCCAATTTGCAGCATGACTCTTGAGCCTGGTCCCCTTGTTCCTCCCAACCCTGCAGATGGTCAGTGAGTCCTGGGAAGCCCACCCCCGAGCTCTGCCAATGCTCTTGGGCCCGGCTCCTAGTCAGTGGTGGCCCAAATGTGGTGCGGGGTGTCTCTCTTTGCCACCACCTATGGGTGATCTCAGTAAAGAGTGTACAGTTGTTTGGGCCCACAGGGGAGGGGAAGAAATCTATCCTGAATATAGTCAAACATCAAAAAGAAAAAGAGAAGAGAAGCTCCCATGTGAGTGGCTGTGGGGACATGTCCTATTGATGTCATTTGGGGGGCATGGCAGAATAGCAGTCCAAAAGGTGCTCTTTCTACTTTAGTATAGAATTTTGCTTTTTTAGTTACAGAACTATTATAGGGTCATTATAAGAAAATATAGATTTATAAGGTTAGAAAAAATATTCCATCATCACCACCCAAAGGAAACTTATTGTTAAAATTTACTTTTCTATCTGATCTTTTTACTATGCTTAAAAAACATCCCCATACTTTACATATAATTTTTTTGGCTCAACATGCTTATAAGAATTTTGTTCTGTTTTTTGACTTTTTATACATTTTTCTTAATTATTGTGAATTATTCTGCACAGAGAATGGCCAACCATCTATTTACTACTACTTACTAATTTTGGACACTTGGCTTATTTATAGTTTTTTCAGAGTTTTAATAAGCTGAAATAATCATTTTAGCTTAAGATGTTTGCATTTGAGAGAGTTGCTTTATGGTAGATTCTGAGAAGTACTACATTGTCAAAATATGAGGATTATCTGCCTTTTAAAATTTATCATCACTGTGGTCCTCTAAGTTTTATTCAGTGTACTTCCACCCAATGTGAACTCCTGCACTTATTTATGTATTCAAAAAATATTTAATGAGAACTTTCATCTGTGGGAGCTAACTTAAACGTGACGTGCATTCTCCTACTTTTGTAGACCTATGCTACTCTATTACCAGCCTTTTGTGTTTCCAAGCTTTTTAGTTATGGAGGCATATTGTGTTTTACTGTCCTTCTAACTTGCATTTCTTTCATTACTCATGATGGGCAACCTTTCCCCATACTTGTTGGTCTTCTCATTTGCCCTTTGCTCATTTATCTATTAAAGTTTTTACCAAAACTATGGAAATCATCGATTCGTGGTGTCCTTCCATAAGAACCTCACAAATCTTGTTTGCATATTAGAATAATGACATTTATTGATTTAATAAGAGATTTTAGTTTGCCACTGAACCACATGCCCATCTCCATCTCAGAGTATTGATGCCGACTCTAGACCAACTGTAGATCATTCCTACCTCACTTTTGGGGACAAAAATTGGCTGTGAGTGGTAAAGTTATGACACATTTGCTAGCTTGTTTAGTTTCTTCTTGGGTTAATTGTGGGCACTGGGACATTTTCAGTACTAGACTGAATAACTCTTTCCCTGTTCTAAGAACTGATTGATCATCTGAAGGATTCCTATTAGGAGGCAGAGTGGTAATCAATATTGTAGGCTGAGGTCACTGACAGGGGCGAAAGACAATAACGTGTGAAATTTAGGATGAATTGCTTTTGGGGTTTTATCTGGATTTACTAAGACAGGGGAGTATTTGGGCAAATGTTGCCTCTTTAGGGTCTCTTTGAAGTGACCATCTAATGAATCAAAGAAAGGGCAGTTAAATACCTCTTGGTGAGAACATCAAAAGAGGAATAGGATATAGTTACATGTCAGAAGCCAGGGGCTATCAGTTGACCTTTCTTGAAAGTGGGGAGAGGAATTTGAATGATTGGGTGGTTTTTATTATTTGGTGACCTTTTATTTTGTCCTTTCACTTTTTCTTTCTTTTTTTTCTTCCTATTTTCAATTTCTCTAGGTCTACTCTTGTGTAATAGTAGAATTAGAAGACTAGGAAATAAAAGTAATGTTTTTAGTGTCATCTACATTATAATATCATAATTTCATAATGTAATCTTTTCCTGAAGGGCAAAGACAGTAAAATAATCCCATTTTGAATTTATTGTTCTTCCCTTGTGTACTTTTATCTTCTTTCTCTACTTGTGAGGATAAGAGATGCATAGATGATTCACACTCACTGATTCTTGCTGTGTGTTCTTTAGCTTTTTATGTTTTCCCCTATCCATCAAAACTTTTAGTAGAGCAGTAACTAGCTACTTAAGTTGTCTGTTTGAGTTTCATATCTCTTGTGTTTTCTGTTAAGCCAATGAGGGTGCCAGGGAGTTAAGAACTGCCAAAAAGTGAACAGACAAAAAAACAGAGGGAGCTTTGCCAAAGGATGATGAAAAGATGGCACACATTTCACTACCTTCCCTCCTGTGCCAGGGAAGGCATTGCTCTCTCAGGGAAGAGTCATAAGACTCTTTTCTGTGGGGCCTGAACATGGCTCAGAATTCTTGCCAATGTTGCATTCTAGCCACTAACTCCCAGGAACATGGCATCCATGCTGAAACCTGACCTATTTTCCTGATTAAAGATCTACAAACACACTTCTGGGGTTTCAGGAGTTAACTAGTTAACTATTATTGGTAAGTGGCCTATGTGAAATGTCTGAAATGTACTATAGCACATCCCTTTTCTTCATCTTGAAAGAGAGACCATCAAAATGCCAACTATACTGAAGAAAACCAGATCTGATGCCTTGCATTGCCATGGCTAATTCTGTCTGACACTTATTAATTATATGTAGTTTCAGGTAATGATATGTATAATGGGACCAAATACTTAAGAGAGAAATTGTTGGCAGAGAGTCAGTGACAAGAAGCCCTTTCTGCTTGAAGGATATTTGAGTAGGAATCTGAATGATTTGAATAAATAAGCCATGTGACAATCTAGGGAACAAAATCTCAGCAGAGAAAACACCAAGTGTAAATGCCAGAGGCAGGAAAGAAGTTGTGCTCACAAAGCAGCAAGAAGGTTGAGGTGAGGGAGGAACCAGGTTAGGAGGCAAATCAAGAGTTTGGGATGAAGATTAGTCACACAGTGAATATCTGGGTGTCTGTATGAAACAGGAGAGTGAGAGGTCACAGCTGGATATGTTAATTTGGGAGTCACCCAGAGTTGAGATGGTCTTAAAGCTTTGACATTGGTTGAGATGATGGATGGAGTGAAAGAAGATGAAGGGAAGGGGGAAGATTGTAGAGTACTGAAACATTGAGAGTGCTGGTTCTCAGTTAGGGGCAATTCTGTTCCCCAGGTAGCATTTGGCAATGTCTGCAGAAGTTTTTAGTCATCATAGTTGCCGGGGGATGAGGTAGGTGATGCTACTAGTCATTAGTGGGCAGAAGCCAGGGATGGTGCTAGCCCACCTCCAAGGCAAAGGCTATTTATTATCCTTCCACAGAGAAGACTTATCTGGCCCCATATTTCAATGGCTGAGGTTAAGAACTCTTATTTAGAGGTAGGGAATAGCCAGCAAGGTGACTGAAAAGTAGTGAGCTCGAACTAGAAGAGAAGCTTGGAGATTGTTGACAGTGGGTTTTGTAGAAAAGAATTCCAAGAAAATAGTGTTGAGTTGAACTTTGCTGGGTGCTACTGAAAAGTTCCAGGAGATGAGGACTGAGAGTTGACTACTTGATTTTACGAGAGAGAAAACTGGGGTACATCAGTGTGACTCAAGATTTATTTGAAGACTAATAGACTTAATGATGTTCATACAGTTTTATAGAATCATGTACACATTAGAGAAAGCTGGGGTCTTGTTTTAAGCCACAGAGACAATACCTGCTGGAATTTTTGGTGTTCTCGTTCCTTAGCCTTTTGTTATTGTTGTTTGTGAAGCACTGGTTCTGGTTAGCTTTAAACAAAACAGGAATTTATTTGTAGAATATTATAGTATGTTACAAAGCAAAAAAAAATGGAATAAGCCGAGCTTGGGCCAGATGGCTCCTAGGAAGCTGGGAGAAGCCCACGAGTAGAAGTTCATAGATACTTTCTGCCATTTGTAAGACTGGGATCCAGTGACTCCCAGTTTCTTTCACTTTCATATTCCCAATTTTTTGGAGAGAGAAATCTGTTAGCTTGGGCTGGGGTCAGGGTGCCATTTGCTGATCAGTCATCTCTAAAAGGTCCACATATGGCAGAGACGTGGCTCCTCAGAGCCTCCCCTTCTGTGCTGGGAGCTGTTCCCAGAGTTAATGGGCATGGAACTGGCCAGCTGTTCTCCAAAACACCTTCCAGTTTTCACCCTCTCACTGCACACGTCCAAATAGCCCCTCAACAGCAAGCTCAGCTCCAGCATGCACCACACTTCCATCCTGCCAGGAGACAGTCCAAGCTCACACCTGTGAGATCTGAAGGGATGCCCCGGGGCCTTGTTCTCTCCATCCTTTCTGGGTACTGTTCTTTTCTTGTTCTGTTGTGATCTGTTACACTATTTTGCAAATCATGAATCAAATGAAACTTTTATTGTAATTAATATACCCTATTAGTGACACCAAAAAAATGAAGAAAAAGTAGGTCATATTTATTTAAAGAGAAAACAGGAAGTAAATGTTCAACCTTTAGATGTCCCAAAAGCAGGTAACAAAATACAGGATTAGTCAGGACTCCCTGTTTTTCTACCTCACCTCAAGGTCATATGGCACACTGAGTCTTTCCTCAGTTATTATTACCCATGCAAAGCCTCCTTGCCTTTAGCCAGTATCTCAACTGGTCTGAGTTTCTTTGGGGAAGAAAACCCTTTATTTCTGAGGGGTTTGAACCTTTTAACAGTTTAGTCTAGATAATGAAGTTTTCTGCTAACTTATCCTCCAGATTCCTCTCATACCCTGCCAAACCCCAAACAATTCCATTTCTCTTTAATAGGGCAAATCATGGTGGCTATTGATAATAATCCCTACTCTACTTTTGCCTGTTTTTTTTTTTTTTTCTCCCTGACAGGAAGAGCTCAAAATGACCTAGAGAAAGTCTTTTTTGTTTCCAATTCTGAGGGATGACCTCTGAGCAGTGGGAACATATTTCCATTTAATAATAAAATATCTAGAATTATTAGAGCAGAAAAAAATGTTGAATAACCCTTCGGTTTGCAATCTCCTGTATCCAACATAAATGAGATTTTGACATTCTCATTGCTTTTTCTTTTAGTGATGCAAATATTAAGGCTCAATTAGCGTTGTTTAAAAAATAGTGCTGATTTTTTAAACATTTATATGAAGGGCAGGATACAGTGGCTCTTGCCTATAATCCTAGCACTCTGGAAGGCCGAGGCAGGAGGATCCTTTGAGTTCAGGAGTTCGAGACCACCCTGAGCAAGAGTGAGACCCTATCTCTAATAACAATAGAAAAACTAGCTGGGTGTGGTGACGAGCCTGTAGTCCCAGCTACTCAGGAGGCAGGAGGATCACTGGAGCCTAGGAGTTTGAGGTTGGTGTGAGCTAGACTGGCACCATGGCACTCTAGCACTATAGCCTGGGCAACAGAGTAAGTAAGACTCTCCCCGCTACAAAAAAAGTTTTTTTCTATAAAGAAAATACTGTCAAATCACTTTAACAAGAAATGCCTTTACTAATTTATATCAAATTATCGAATTTTTCCTTTACTCTTCTTTCTTTTTTCAGTTAGGTCCCTTTGTCCGTGGCTCCATGGGAAGTTACAGAACTATTTTAAAGTTAAATTAGCTAAAAAACATTGCTTCAGGAATGAATACGTATTACCAGCTTCCCAAGCGCTGGTGTTTTCATTTTACTTTTAGCAGATTAGGTTCTCAGTGGCTGGAACCATCGTGGGTACATATCATATTTCAGTTGTGCTGAGTCTTCTGATGTGTTATTTCCCTGACCTCATAGCAGGGTGGTTGTGGCTTTCCCCCAAATTTTTAGCATTCCTATCATTAATATTTGTATAATTATCATTTCAAATAAAAGGAGAGAAAATAAATTATTTGATGCTTCTATACCTTAGCAATGAGTCACTGTTGTAACTCATATTAATATTTTAAATTAGAAATTGTAAGAATTTGGCTTGGCACCTGTGGCTCAGCAGGCTAAGGCGCCAGCCACGTACAGCTGAGCTGGCAGGTTCGAATCCAGCCCGGGCCCGCCAAACAACAATGACGGCTGCAACCAAAAAATGGCCGGGTGTTGTGGCGGGCACCTGTAGTCCAAGCTACTTGGGAGGCGGAGGCAAGAGACTCGCTTGAGCCCAGGAATTGGAGGTTGCTGTGAGCTGTGATGCCATGCACTCTATCCAGGGTGACAGCTTGGGGCTCTGTCCCACCAAAAAAAAAAAAAAAAAAAAAAAAAAGAAATTGTAAGAATTTAATAAGAAAGTGCAGTTATATATGTATGTAACTAAAATCTAAGCCCAAAGTAAAAACATGACTCCTGAAATAGTTGCCAACATCATACAATCCTGTCTAATCCTCTTTGCTCTTCCAAAGCCATTATTGGCAATTTTGTGCTTATTTATAATTTCTCAGCAATGTGAGGCTCAAAGGTTCCTCTTCCATTATCTGGTGGGATCATTTTTAGGGAATGTTTATTATGAACTTGAATATATTGAGAAATCCTTCTTGGTTGAAAAATAGGTGATGAATGCAATTCTCTTCTTTGTATAGATGTAGCTCCCTTTGCATAAGGTAGTTTCCTGAAAATTTTGCCTATGAAATTAATTTTCTTTTAGTGAATCAATTTGTCTATTGATATGCATTTTAAATGGGAGTTGTGTTTTTTGGTAGGAGAATAGCCCTGAGACATAGTAAAATCGTATCTGAGATTATGGCAATCACATCAGGGAGAAAAACTGGTTATTTTCAGATTGTGATAAGATACTTAAAATAAGTTACTACATTAAAGATGATTTTATATTTGACCAAATGGGTACAATGGAAAAGAAACTGTGATAGCTTGGCCACACAAAACATTCTGAAAAGAACCTCACTTCTCTAGTATTCTTCAGCATGAAAACTCGAAACACATTCTAGTACTCTAGGATTATTTTCCCTTTGGCATATTATAGTCTGAAGAGAGAAAGGGAAACAATAGAAATTGAATGGTGTAAATGGTGGTGCCCAGAGACCAGGAGCAGAGGAGATGTTCAGGCCAGGTTTATTGAAAGGGGAGGGTGGCTCGCCTGGGCAGTGCAAAGATGGTGTGTCTGTGTGTGAGGGGGGCAGTTAGAGACCCCTTTTATATGGAGCTTTGGAGGGTGGGTGTAGTCATAGGTTGTCTGTCAGGTTAGGGGTAGTCTATAGGTTGCCTGTCAGTAGGGTCTTTTGGCAAGAACTTCTCAGGGGGTGGGCCAGTCAGATCCTTTGTGTCTTTGTCTTAGGAGGAGAGAAGGAGGAAGCGGGGGAGGGGGAAAAGGGTTTGTTTATGGCTGCATTAGGCACCCCAACAGAAACATTTCAAAATGAATAAAATAAAATTTGAGAATATAGTTGTTAAACCATTCATTTGAACTGGAAAGTGAATCCTTTGGAGAAATGGAGCTCTGTCCCATTCTACCTTCTTTCCATCCTTGGTGTCTAATTTAGCACTGAGCAAAGAGTAATAATTGTAACAGCAAGGGTTTATAGGGCTCCAGTGCCACTGTGCCCTATAAACGCATTGTGTATATTAACTCTTTAATCTTTATAGCAACTCCAGAAAGTGAGAACCTTCACTTTCCTCTCTTACACAGGAGATTGGGACACAGAGAGATTAAATCAATGGCCAAGTTCCTTTGGCCAAGAAGAGGTTGGAGCTGAGATTTAAACCCAGGCTATTAGTCCCAGAGTCCTTGCTAAGCTTAGTAGAAGACACTCTTTAGGACTGATTTTAAAAAGAGTAGAACTTGCCCCCAAACACAGGATATTCTGTACATAAACTGTACATGTAATGTACTATAATCTAATTCATTCAACAAATATTACTATGCACTTGGTAAAATCAGGTACTATGCTAATGCCGGGGTGCCTGCTACCGGAGAGCAAGACAGCTAAGTTTCTACCCCTGTGAAAGTTTTTCCTGGACCTTAGGGACAACAAGTAAACAAATACATATATTCTATAGAGGCAAAATTAGATTGCTGTGAAATAGCCACTGGAAGCTTGTATTTTAAACCGGGAGATTAGGAAAGGCCTGATTACTTACTGGTTTCAAAATTGGGTAAAAGTATATTTCTACATACTGAATATGCATATGAAAAAGTTTTATTATAAATTTTCATCTAGTGTAAATAAAATAAAACCAAAGTTAGTCAATGTTACCATAATCCATATTCAACTTTCAGATAATTATGGAAAAGGGAAAAAGCAGAAAGGCATCATGTCATTTGTGTTTGCTCATGTGGCAAACCTGCCTTGCCAGAGCTTGCCCTGAAATTGTGGTCTCAGTAATACCCAACAGCGCTCAGGTTTTATAATGAATCTTTCTTTTGTCAAGAAGCAAAGGAGGACAGGAAGAAGGAGGGAGGGAGGACAAAAGGAGGGAAAGAAGGGCAGATGGATGGAAAGAGAGAACCCAATAGCTTAAGATTGGGCTCACCAACTGTGGCACTAGAGTTTTTTGAAAATATTTCAGCTATAGACTTTGAGAGAGAATTTCTGTCTTCCAACCCCTTAAAGTTTTACTCCTCTGGTTACAGCCCCACCCCTCACCTGCTCAGCATATCACCCCATTTCTCCTACAGCTCCTTCTTGCATTGATAGATAGGGAGGAAGTTATAGCCCTGAGTATGAATGTGGATTCTTCTGAAACTTGGTGAATGATGTTTATGAAGACCCACTCTAATAGGGGGATACAGTGGGAAAAGCCTCTAAAGACTTTTTAGAGCCTCCTGGTAAAGCAGACACACATAAAAACAAATTAGTATCACAGAGCTGTCCTGTGAACAGAGTACCACAAAATAAACATAAAAGGGGAGATTCACTTAATCTAGAAAGACAAGGGTAAGCTTGGTAGAAGAATTGAGATTTAAGGAGAGTCCTGAGTGATGGGTAGCACTTTGTCTGTCTGATCCAGGTCGATGGTTAACTCCGGTGAAGTGGATAGACAAGAAAGTGTGTAAAGGGGAATGGAAAGGAGCCTAGTAGGGTGGGAAGCTGAGATGCCCAAGTGGGGTTATAGAGGGGGATTTGGGGAAGCATGTTATGGCCAAATATAAAGTGTCTTCCTTTCCAACTAAGGAATTTGGATTCTATTCTATACATAATAAAAAGTCATTGAAGGTCTTTGAAGAGGGAAATGTCATAATCATAGAATTGGTGGTACAAGATAAAAACAAAAACAACACAAAGTTGGGTCTCATGTTGTTAATGGTATGTATTAATCCTTGGAGAAATTGCAGAGATTTGTGCCACCTCAGAGATTGGAAAGATGCAGGGATGAGGACTCAGCATATTTCCACTTAAATTCCTTTTTTGCTTAGAAAACTGGATGGCTTTTAGAAAATTGCTGGATTATTATAAACTTAATTACATAGTAATGCCAAATGCAGGTGTTGTTTCAGATATGGTGTCTTGCTAAATATATCAACACAGCTTCTTGGACCTAATATGCATTTATTGATTTAGAAAATGCTTTCTTTTCATACTAATTAATTCATCTTTATCTGGAAGGGATAGCAGCTTACTGTCACTGCCTTACTTTAGGGTTATGACACATTTTCTGTTCTCTGTCTTGATATACTCTGAAAGGAGTTTGATCATTGTGATAACTCACAAAAGATTACACTGGCCATTATGTTGCTGCTATTATTCTACTTGGGTATGGTTCACCACAGGTAGCAAGAACCCTAGATGCCTTAGAAGCATGCTAGAAGGTATGAAATAAACACTGTTCCAGGGCGGCACCTGTGGCTCATCCAGTAGGGCACCGGCCCCATTTACCGAAGGTGGCAGGTTCAAACCTGACCTCGGCCGAACTGCAAAACAGAAAAATAGCCAGGTGTTGTGGCGGGCACCTGTAGTACCAGCTGCTCAGGAGGCTGAGGCAGGTGAATCGCCTAAGCCCAGGAGTTGGAGGTTGCTGTGAGCTGTGTGATGCCACGGCACTCCACTGAGGGAAAAAAAGTGAGACTCTGTCTCTACAAAAATAAATAAATAAAATAAATAAACACTGTTCCAGATGCCAATTATTGTCTCGGAGTCCTGACAGAAAATAGACAGTGCCTCCAAAAGGGTTTAAAATGAAAATAGAGAGGATATCATGTCCAGAAGGAAGGACAGAGTTAAGAAAATAACTTGGATTTGTGAGCTTGCCAGGAACTAGCATTAGCAGGAAGCCCTTCCTAAACTTAGCCCTGAGGGGGAAAAGAAAGGAGATGGTACTATAGGAACCTGGTAAGAATTGGAGGCATGTAGTGAGAGCTATGGATGTAGAAGGAAGTAGCCATCTCCAAAATCTTAGTCTGGCAGATATGGAGTGACACAGCCTCTTTCTCATTTTGTTTTCTTTTTTGCTCTTTGTTAGAAGTTCTTCTCAGCTGTCTTATAATCATTGGTTGTCTGTACCCACGTAAGTTCTGGAGACTAAAAAGCTAATTGGAAGCCCTGAGTGCCTGTTTAAGGATATTGAATTTGAATGTTATCATTAGGTGTTAGAGGATGGCTGTTTATTGAAGAACTTGTAGGTTCATTTCTCTTGAGCTAATCTTGTGTCTCTCCAAATAATGTGTCACTGTCTACCTAGCCCTGGAGATTCAAAATGTTCTGGGAGCTTAGCAGGGGTGGGATTGGGGGAGCTAAAGCCTGAATCTTCGGTTTTCTACGAGTTAACATCTATGCCTCAACTGTGCCTGATACTGCCTCTAGTCCAGCAGATAAATATTGTCAGCCATAGTGAAGGAAGACAGTAATTCAGGCTTAAGTAAGACTATAAATTTCCCTCTGATTACTTCATTGGCTGCATTCCAATTTTTTTTTCTAATTTCTCTTGTGATTCTTTGGCCTAGAGTTACTTTGAAGTGTGTCTAATTTACAAATATTTGGGATTGTCCAGATAGCTTTCTGTCATTATTATCTAAATTCCATTACAGCCAGTGGTCATGTTAAATATTTTTTGTGATTTTGATTCTTTTAAATGTATTGAGACTTGTTTTATGGCCCAGTGTGTGATCTATTTTGACAAATTCCATGTACACTTGAAAAGAATATATATTCTGCAGTTATTGGATGGAGTATCTTATAAACGTAATTAGGTAAAATTGATAGTAAGTGTTTAATTTTTTACATGCACATAGATTTTCTGTCTAATTGCTATATCGATTATTGAGAAAGGAATGTTGAAATCTCCAAATATACTTGTGAATTTATGTATTTCTCACTTTAGATATGATAGCATTGCTTCATGAATTTTGAAGTTCTGCTACTAGGTACAAATAAAAAAAAATTAGGACTCATGTCTTTTTGATGCATTGACTTATTTGTCCTTGTGGAATTCCTCTATTTATCCATTTATTCTCCTCCTCCTTTTTTTTTTTTTCTAATGTTCTCTTGGGCAGTGCCTATGGCTCAGTGAGTAGGGCACCAGCCCCATATACCAAGGGTGGTGGGTTTGAACCCAGCCCCAGCCAAACTGCAACTAAAGTTCTCTTGGCACTTTAAAGTTGTCATTCTCTTATCTTTTGTTCTAAGAAGTCAAAAATTCTCTAGTTTTCTATACATAATATTGTTTTCTGTGAATAATTTCATATTGTTTTTATCACGAATTTTCAGTTTGTTTATTATGCTTTTCTTTGTGTTTATCCTGCTTGAGAGTCATTGAGCTACTTTGATAAAATTTGGAAAATTGAAATCAATACTCCTTTAAATAGTTTTTTATTCCTCCTTGCCCCCTGTTCCTGGTTATACATATGTTAGACTTCTTCTTCTTTTTTTTTTTTTTTTGAGATAGAGCCTCAAGCTGTTGCCCTGGATAGAGTGCTGTGACATCACAGCTCACAGCAACCTCCAATTCTTGGGCTCAAGTGAGTCTCCTGCCTCCGCCTCCCAAGTAGCTGGGACAGGCACCCACCTCAACACCCTGCCATTTTTTGGTTGCAGCTGTCATTGTTGTTTGGCGGGCCCAGGCTGGATTCGAACCCGCCAGCTCAGGTGTACGTGGCTGGGGCCTTAACTGCTTGAGCCACAGGTGCTGAGCCCAGACTTCTTGATAACGTTTCCATTTCTCTTTAGAAAGAAATTTTTAAAAAATAATTCATAATCCAAGGCTTAGTATTTTGTAGGTTTTTTTTCTTTAATACACTTTCTTGGCTATTAAGATAATTAGTAATTACATCATATCTCTTTAAGAGTTGGGCTTCCCACTGGTGTAACTGTCCTCATAATAACTGGAATAATGTGACTGAAAAAGGGAAAAAGTCATTTAAATTAACTTATAGTGAATGCTACATGACACGTTTTCTGCATTCTTGTTCTTTACTTTAACGTTTTTTATTAATAAGCAAGTATATTTTTTATAACCATACATATCCAATTTTTTGATCACTTAGGCATTTAAAGTACCAACATCTAATTTCTTAAGCATTTATTGTCTGAGAATAGACAGAGACTTTAATGTTTCAGTGAATCCTACAGCCTCCCAAATTTGATCTTTTTCTTTTTTTTTTTTTTTTATGTTTTCTGCACCCAGTCTTACCTAGGGATTCCTACCTTCTATCTATTCTCAAGAGCATTTGTGATACTTCAAATATGTGCCCGTATTTTTCAAGTGTTAAAGTATCTAGTATAACTGTGATGACAAATGAGTTTCCTGACTTTAATATTTGCCTCTTATCTCCCATTCTTTACAGAAAAAAGACATGGAAGGAGGTTAACATAACAATCCTCATAATATGCATAGGATTTATATACTATTCATTTATATGTGATTTCATTTAAAGCCATGCCTATAAACAGTTGCATTCATAGCTCTTGGTGCCTATTTGACCTTCAGGGAAGAAGTATCAGGGGCATCTGTGAAGGACCTGAGGAGCTGTTGTTTTCAGAGCTGATCAGTCACTTCCTTGGAGCTATTGCATTTGATGACGTGAATTCTATTTTTGGAACTTGAACAGATTTAGGATCTGCTGCACTGCAGTGCGACCATGAATTCTTATGAGCTTAATTATTATTCTCTTTATCCTTTTGGACAAAAAAATAGCCCTTCATGTGAATGGGTGATTATATATATGTATATATGTTTCTTATTATTATATATAGGTTTCTTTACTTAAAGTAGGGACTTATTTGCTTTCCCCATTAAATCCATCTATCCCCAGCCCAGGAAAAGTTTCCCAAAGGAAAACAATTTAGAGCCTAGCTCAATATTAGCCATATTCTTATTACCTTCATTTTATTAAGGAGGAAGTAAGGACTCAGGGAGGTTTGGTAATTTCCCCAAGGTCAAACAGTTAGTAAAGGTTGCAGGTAGGAATTGAGCCTACCTATCAGAAGCCCGTGACCACACTCATACCCTTCACGTCAGCTTCTCTCTCAGACTGCAGCATCCCCATCTGGGGATTGGCAGTAAACATCCTTCTCTAAACAGCATAAAACATTTCCATGGTCCTTGGATTTTCATTCTGCCTTTTTCCTTAGCTGGCAATGTTGGAAATATCACAATCTTCCTAGATTTCAGTTTCCTCGATGATAAAATGAGTAGGTAGGTGGAGGAGATATACAAGGCCCTTCCAACTCTAAATTCTGTTCTTTTTCATCTGAATGTAAGCATGATGTTAGAAATGCAAACCATATTGTACTTTCTTGATGGCTGTGGATGCTTCCCCTCCTAGGTTCTCAGGCTGAAGTAGCCTCCTTCACACTCCCTCCTACTTCTTCAACCACCAGCAACCTTCTCTGCCTGGCCACAATTTCGCCTTGTGTTCTTGTACATCATTTCTGTCCCCGTACACGCCCAGCGGAGAGAGTTAGAAACTAGGGTGGATACATAACACCCTATCAGAATTATATCGACCTAGCTGGTTTGGTGACACTGTATCATTTTAACACCTCTAGGAATGGCAATGGGGGCCGTGATGCTGGTGAGCGTTGATTTCTAATTGACAGATACCTGCCACAAGACTGTCCTTTCACCAAAGCTCTATGTCTTAGGTATGGACATGAATAATTACACACACAGTCACACAGCTGCTCTACAAATACTTAATGTCACTTTCCATTAGCTACACATCCAGGCTGCTATCTGTCTTGCTTATTAAGTACACGTTTGAGTAACATAACGGAAGACAACCTGTCTACATTTACGTATCACTTTTGACATTCACAGTTGAAAACACTTCACCTCCTTGAATTTGTTTTAAGTAAAGTCTTGATGGATGGCCTTAAGAACCACAGCACAGAAGCTGAAACTCATGAGAGTTTCAAGCTGAGGACTTTTTCCTCTCCTTTGGAAGGCACAGCCACTTCATCATTGCTGTCACGTGAGAGATTGATATGACAGGAAAATTAGAGAAGAAAGCCTGAACAGTACAGTAATTTTGTTTCTTAGGAATTTTTATCCAAATATGATTATCTAGAATGTTTAAAAACTTCTTTTTGGAAGTAAATATATATTCTATATATTTTTAAATGAATAAGGTCAGTATCTGGTAAATAAAGTTAATTTTTGAATGAAATGAAGTTTGTGTGAGGATCTTGGTATGAATGAGGGAATGAATGTACCATGACTTTTCACTTGATTTTTCAAAACGTTTACAGTATATTGAATAATTGTTTTTAGTATGAATGGCAAAATAAAAATAACTACAGTCTTTAATTCGTCTCAGCTGAAAACATTTAACATTTTTAATAATTATAGAGCTTCCAGGCTTGGCGCCCGTAGCTCAGTGGTTACGGTGCCAGCCATATACACCGGGGCTGGTGAGTTTGAGCCCGGCCTGGGCCTGCTAAACAACAGTGGCAACTACAATAAAAAAAAAAAAATAGCTGGGCATTGTGGCAGGTGCCTATTGTCCCAGCTACTTGGGAAGCTGTGGCAAGAGAATCGCTTAAACCCAAGAGTTAAAGGTTGCTGTGAGCTGTGACATTACAGCACTCTACAGAGGGTGACATAGTAAGACTGTCTCAAAAAAAAAAAAAAAATTATAGTGCTTCCGGTGTGGGCAGATGAGAATGTACAAGGCCGTTTATTCAATTAAATAGGTCCCAAGTGGCTTCCAATAAATATTTTCTGTTGTCATTCACTGGCCTGCAAGTTGGCGCAGGTTCACACAGGCTGGTGTGAGTCCAGCTGAGCTCGGCTTCAGGCTGCAGGACGGTGTCTGGGTTTTCTCCATGTGTCTGCTGCAGGCTCTCTAGGGCATGTTCATCTCGTAATGATGGCAGAAACACAAAGAGGACACAGGCCTCTTAAGACCTTGACTCAGAATTGGCACACTGTCACATTGTCCACATGCAATTAATCAAGGCAGGTCCCATGGCAGGGAAAATAGACAACATCCACTCCAGCGGGAGGAGCGACAACAGTCACTAGAAAAGGCTTGGGGTACAGAATCATCATGCAGGGGGTGAGAGTGAGAAGTGGGAACAGTGACCCAGTGTGCCTCAGGTAGAGACTGATTTCATTTTGGAAAGCTGAGCTAGGGACACAGCCTCCTGTTTTAAATGGCATATTACCTTTCCTTTCTGTCTGCTTCTGTTGTTTTGATAGTTGACAGCAAAACCCCAGTCTGATGTTGTAGGTTAGCATCAGGAAGTACAGCTCATCCGTTGAATGGTTGGGAAAAGCACAGACTTTCAAAGCGGTCCCAAGGTAAGTCACCTGCCCTTACTGTGACCGTGCTGTACGTTGTATTAACCGTGGTCAGCTGTAAAAATAACCTGTGTGTGTGTTTGTGACTGACCAAGCTGTTGAAATGTCTTCGAGAAACAAAATAATGAATAAATATTGAGTAAAAACCATATAATATGCACATGAAAAGGGAAAGATATATGACTAAATTGGTAAGACTATTTCAGCTCTTTACAAAATGTTCTCTGAAAATCTAATAGCCTTAAAATCTGTTTGTATAAAAAAAATTAAGTGACTTACCTTCTTGAGAGTATATACTTACCTAATTTGGGGTAATTTTTTCTCCTTTTGTTAGATTTGTTAGATTTTTATTTAATTTGTTAACATTTTTATTAAATTTATCTGGGAGAAATATTACCTATTTTAATAATTACAGACCCATGAGACTAAAAAACTTGTGTTTGTATTATCAAAATTTTCCATTCAAAAATTATCTTATGTATGTTTTATGATCTTTGGAATGGTGAATTTGTCCTTTGTCCTAACCTACTTTGTCAGAAGTTTCAGAATAACAGTGTTATGTTACTTATTTTTGCCCTCGGTCCCTCCTGTCCTAATGATCTTTACCAAAATCACTATGCACCGTGGTTTTACCTTGTGTGTTTCCTTCATGGGGATATTGTCTGGTTTAACAATAGGTATTAGAAATTAACTTCTAAAACTAAAACCATTCCCAGAATGAAGTTAATTTTCATTGTTTCTGCTTAAAATTTTACATTGTTTTCTCCCTGCACAAAGAGTGAACTTGATTGTACACTTGGCCTCATTCGTGTACTGTGGTATAACCACTGCAGGTGTGTGCATGGGTTTGCATGTGTGTGCATGCACATGCATGTATTTTACCCATGGACCCCCCATCCTTGTTTTTCTGGGAATTTACCCCCCTGACATACCTAAATGATGGACCTATACTTACCAGACAATGTGCCTCTAATGACGTGGGTCTTGTGCATTGTGTCTTATGGTATACATACTGTTTTATATTGTTTTATTAATCTGTGTTTAAATTTATACAAAGCCAGCAGCTACTCCAAAATAAAAATGAAAATGAAAGGATTTAAAATGAGGGATTTGATTAGTAATTAATACATTTTGGAAGATGAGGTAGTATAGTGAGTGCACACGATACATTTAAAAAGGTTTACTTCCACTTTTCTTGCCAGAAATATGAACAGAAATATTCTATGCAGGGGATGAACCATATAAATGGAAGGTAAAAGGGGTCTGGGCTGTCATTTCTGCATCTAGTAAGTATAGCCAGTGCTGTCTGCCCCTGTGGGTCATCCTGAGACTAGACCAGGGCTACCTAGCCAACTGCCTCTCCTCCCACACCCATGTTTCTTTTAGGCAATTTAGGAGCCTGTCTGCAGGTGGTCAGAATCCAGGGGAATGGCCGAAAAGGTGCTTGTTCTAAGGCATCTGGCCCAGGTGAAGGAAGAGACTGGTTATAACCTGTTTGACAGCCAGTGTCTGCAGAGGTGAGGGTAGACTCAGGAGGCCCTGGAGTCTCATTTCTCTCAGTGCCCACGGAAAGCTGTTTTGTGAACAGCCTGCCAGAGGGCTACTGTGGAAACACGGTGACCTGTGTCACCTTTCACTTTGAAGCGTGGTTGGAAACCAATCAACTGAACAAAACAAGAAACCTCAGCTATGACCGAATTTTCTTTCTTCTAAAATGCTACTCTCATATAAAGGAGAAGCGTGTTATCCCACAGTCCTTTTGTTAGCTGACTTGCTCTTGGCTCACGTTACGTGTAAGTTAGGTTTTCAGCACGGTGGAAGCCGCTGGCTGGCTTTGGGACACTGCCAGACAGACTCTCTTACAGGGATTATATGTAATAAACACCCTATCATATATCCAACAGTGATCTTGCAAAACTACACTGAGCCTGAACCTTTAACTTCTGCCTTGTTGCTTAATATTTTGCCAAGGTTGCTTACAAGGAATTGAAAGAGGACTAGGAACTTGAGTGCCTGCCACTTTAGAGGTGATCTAATCTAGTATTTTCGAAACTGTGTTCCAGCAGAACACTAGCCGCTTGCAGCATGTACAGCAGGTGTCCCTTTAAGTGGATTCTGTGGTCAGATAAGTTTGGAAAACCTTATGATACAGAATTAGGTTTCTTTACTAAAGGAGCCTCAAGGCCTTTAATACCCTAAGGGATCATGGGCTCCAAGGGCTACAGCATGTAGCTTTTCACACATTTATCTGACCACAAAGTTTTTTTGTTGTTGAACATGTGTTGCCATCTCAAGAATTTCAGGCAGAGGCCATGTAATGTGATCCTTAAGAGCACAGCCTCTAGTGTTTACTGCCCGGGTTCAAAGTTTGGCTTTATTGTTTACTGATTTTATGATGCTGAGCAAATTGCTTAACTTCTCTGTACTTCAGTTTCTCCATCTAAAATGAGAATGCTTACACACTATTTGATACTTACCTATATGTTACCTTAAAAATTGAAGAACAAGGCTAAGAATAGTGCCCGGCACATAGTGAACTATTATTATCCTAACATAGTTTAGGTAAGAATGAACTAGCTTAATATCTTTGATTCTGGAGATCGCAAGAGTGAGTCCCAAATAGATTATTCATGTAGCACCCACTCATTCAACAAACTGACCAGTGCTATCATGCACCACACCACACACAGGGATTCTATCCCCAGAGGAAAAAGGTGAACCAACACAGTTGCTGCCCCCAAAGAATATACACGTCAGTGACTTGGCTCAGATGTCACTGTTGAGTAGGAAAGCCAACAGCCCAGGCCTCCTGACTTCTGTCCACTACCTCCTCATCTGATTTCCATTCTGAAACAGAATGAACCAGACAGCCTGGATTGGTAAACAAGAATATGGAAGACAGAGTACAGCTAATAGATTTATCTTTTTAAATTGGGAGTGAGGGCACATGTTTTAATTTTAGTATGATCCAGAATAGGTAATTGGGAGAAGCACTTTTAGAGGAAAGAAAACTCTTGAAAATACAACTTAGAAATGAAGTCAGAGGTAGTCTGAAGAGGGTTCCTGTAGTAAAGAGTTCCCCAAATATGGCAGGCTAGATTTTTGTTTTTCTTCTTAACTGGTGTGTTACTGATGGTCTTCTCTGTGTTTGTCTAGGGATCTCTGAGGGTTTTCCCTGGGACAGCTTCAATGACCAGACGCCTAAAGACCTTCCCAGCAGAGATGGCAGCACATGGGTCCTGGGCTATCGAACAGGACCAGCCTGTCCATTTTTGCTTCATGAGGAAAGAGAGAAGTCAAACAGAAGTGAGCTGCACCTGGACCTCCATGTAAGTAGAAATCTCTGTGTTTGTGCTATGGTTCTTTACCATCAACAAAGGCTCATTTAGTTGACACTTCACTGTAGATTGTGTACGGTAAGCTGCTAAAGCTGCATTTTATGTGTGGATAATTGTTTAAAATAATTAGTGGGTTGGAGAAAACTAAGACATATCTTGGTGGTCTGAAATAGGTGCACTAGAGAGTGACAATTGCTTAATCTAGAAGTGACTGGAAGTGACTGTGCTTATAATTTGAGTGTTTTCAGAATACTCTGCTCATGTTAGCGTCACAGCCTAAATGTCACTGTGGAATACCCATTTATTGCTTGTCACTTCTTACTATCATTTTACTAAAAATTTGTGAATAACACATGTCAGGTGACTGATATACTCCAGACTCGCCAGTGAAATCCAAATAGCCTGTCTTCCTTGCACATTCATAAACCTTTCTTTCTCTCCATCTGCTCAGATAACAGGGAATAGGCTGGCAAGAAATATGCCAAATACAAATGACCCATTTAAAAAACACAGCCTTCTTTTTTTTCTCATTCATCCTGTATTCATTGACACAGAAGCTTCAACTCCCCGACACAAAGCATCAAGCTGAGTTTTAGCTTCTTCTACATTTAGATGGCCTGACAGGATTGACCAGACTATCACGATTCTCACTATCCCCTCTTTACCCACAGTTTCCTATCACAGATGGGTTAAGCGTTGGGAATCCAAGAAGCATTTCTTTCCTTTTGCCATTGTCTTTAATGCCAGTTGACAATCTTGAGTCCTCCAATTCATTACTTTCATCCTGAAACTCTGTATTTGACTAGTGTGGCCTGGGTCTATGATGCTCATCTGGGTGGTAAGTAAAGAGCTGGAGAGCCTTGGACTTTCATAACCGTAAAACCGTGGTTGTCATTTGACACTTTAGAAAAGCATTTGACATCACTGTTACTATAAAAGGAGGTTTGGAATGAAGCTGGAAGATGACAAGTCTACAGCTCTGCAGGAGATGACACGGAAATTAAAGTTTTTGGTTTTGTCCTCTACCTGAAAAGCTGTGCATCCTGAGAGATGTGCTCAAAGTTAGAAGTGTAACAGTGACATCTACCGGTGAATTCCTTTATGTTGCATTTGTGGCAAGCAGCAGGCCTAAAATGGATTTTGAAAAGCTACTTTCTTCTCTATTTTAAAACACTGTGTTTATCTTGTTTTTTTAATTAGCTAAACTCTGTATTTCCTATTTTCCTTTTTTACTGTGACTGAAATTATTTCTTAATTTATTATAGTTATAAAAATCATACACAATCATTATAGAAAATTGGAAGTGCATAGTTATTATAAATTGAAAAAAGATAACCCATAGACTCAATAATGAGAACAAGTGTTAAAATTTGATAAATTTACTTTGCATTTTTCACTGTGTATGATTTATTTTCAGTATGAGACTTTTTAACATATAAACATCCTAGATTTGAGAACTTTCTTTTTCTTTTTAACCAATTATTCTTATACTGCTCATCTATATTGTTACCAATTATTTATAGATATATTGTAAGTGATTTAATAATATTACCCTAAATGGTATATAAAAACTTATTTCATCATTTCTCTATTATTGGGTGTTGAAGTTCTTTCTAATTTTGGAGTAGTACTACAATTTGGAAATAAAGAAGCATGACTACACACATACTGTTTTCTATACCCTTTCTCCCGATATTTAGGATGATTTCTTTAAGATAAATTTCTGGAGGCATATTATTGTCTATAAGCATTTTAGGCTTTTGAGATGTATCACTATATTTAAAAAGTCTATTTCCTGAATCAGCCTTTTATGGTTTTTATTTATATGCATATATTATATATTACACATATTATACATGATACATAAATTATACATGATACACAAAATGTACATACATTAAAATATTTAGATTATATGTTTATACCATACTATATAGTTAAAAATAAATATATATTTATGTGTTTTAGTTTTTCATTAATTGTAATTTTTTTTTTTTTTTTGAGACAGCCTCAAACTGTCACCCTGGATAGAGTGCTGTGGCATCACAGCTCACAG